>RJWM01013229.1:0-54069 GCA_004363535.1 Dasyprocta punctata | reverse complement strand
ACCTATGATTTTCTAAAATATTATCTTTTAATGCACACAGTTCTCAAGCACAGAAGCTCACCAGAGCTACTGCAGAGCATTAATAGAAAATATATGTGAGAGGATGTTATTTAATAAACCCCTAAGTCCATAACTCTAATGATTCAAACCAACTTCAACCTGCCACTAATTAGAAGCCAAACTCCCAGCTTTGCTTCTTTTATCTGTGGCCCCCCTTGGCTCGGGCTGTGTGATGAGGGCTGAGCCCCTGGCCAGGCTGCTTCGGCCAGCTCTGCAAATTGAAGTCCTCAAGGCTCAACGGCAGGCATGGCGGGATGGGGGAGGCTTCCCCAGGAGGGTCTGCATGGAGCCTTGGGGTGGCCCAAGCAGAAGCCGGCAGTGCTGGGGGAGTGGGGAGCTCTGCTCACTTTGCCTCCACGTCTTTCTAACCATCAGGCTCACTCTCGGGGGCCCTGGCATGCTTTATGCGATCACTCTTTGCGTTATTCAGCCATTGTTGTAGAATGATTAAAGCAGCTTAATGATTTTTTTGAGGAAAAATAATTGTCTCTCATGCTCTCCTGGAGGCACATGAATTGTTCCCAGATTGCAAGAACAAAGCAGGCTATCCCTGGTGCTGCTGTGTGAAGAGTAACTGCAATACCTTGACATTTGCACATTGTGTTTAAGCACATGAATATGGGAATCTGGCTACCCCAGTCTTCTTTCTCACTAGCCCTAGCATATACCTGACACCTGTATACCTCAGGGCCTTTGCTTGTGCCACCCTTGTTGCTTGAAATGTACCCCTACCCCAAATTCTCAGCTTTTTCCTCTTCTTAACTTGAATCTTGCCCATGCATTCCATTTTCTTGGGCACATCCTATGTAAATCAGCACTCCTGCTACCTGCTGTTACTCTCTGTCCCTGTACTGTGATTTACTCTTATTCACAGCACTCCTGACATAGTAAATAATTTAAAAATTGCTCATTTCCCTCTCTTTGTCTAGATCATTTGCTTTATGAGTGCAGGCTCTTTGCTGGCCTTATTCCCTATTTCATCGCCAGTGCTGGGACCACCCTGAGACCCCATGAGCACATGATAACTATTTTTGAAAGGAAAAAAAAAGATTCATATGGAGAGTCATGACTAATGACATAAGTCAAAACCTTTACCTTAAAGTATAGCATGTCTGCTCATGTTTGGCAGTTAGTAAATATTTATTGAAAAACACAACAGCAAAGAATTCTTGAATGAATG
Organism: Dasyprocta punctata; assembly: GCA_004363535.1. Taxonomy (NCBI): domain Eukaryota; kingdom Metazoa; phylum Chordata; class Mammalia; order Rodentia; family Dasyproctidae; genus Dasyprocta; species Dasyprocta punctata. The sequence goes on along the minus strand of RJWM01013229.1, from coordinate 52,829 downwards.
ACTCTCCATACACTAGACATATAAATGAGCCCTGAGTTTTAAAAGGAGAGGGGTAGCAGCAAGACCATGGTCTTCAGAAACAAGCACTTGACTACCAAGTTCATCTTCTAGATCTCCTACTTCTGAAACAGTGTAAAAACTGTGTCCATGTTTAGCTCGTTTCATTGTCTGACAGTAAAAGACAACTATCCTAATAACAAAACAGCATGATACAAATAGCACCTACTCGGCAGCTTCTGGAGAGAATAACCCTTGCAAAATCACAAGCTGGACCTGGTTGTTATCCCCCTCTAATCCAGCCAGCGTTTGGAGTGCGGGATGCAACCAGCCCTCCTCCATCTCTTAACTGCTGGACGGGAGACGGAGTCATCCTCCTAGCTTCTTCCCTTTCCTACCTTGATTCTTCCAGCTTTTTGTGAGACAAGAATGGGAAAAATGGGAAGGCTCAGATCTGCTCTCAGGGAAAGAAGGTCACCCGTGGGGTGGGAGGAGACAGGTGCAAGAGCAGAAGAAACGTGTGGAGATCCACTGTGCCTCCTGCGGGGGACTCAGACCTGTGAGGTGCAGTGTGTCCATTCATTCCAAGGACCTATCTGACGGCAGAGGGCCATGCCTGGTTCTTGGCAAATGCTTCATAAATACGTGTCAAACGATGAAGGAAGGATGCAAGGCCTTCTGGAGTTCATTTTGTTTCCTGATTTGTGTGCCTTTGTTCCATAATATTAAACCACACTGCAGAGCCACTGCATTCATTCTTAAGTAATTCATTTCTTCATGGAATCCATCACCTCCATGTGGTTTGTGGATGCAGCAGGATACTGCTTTCCCTTCCACTTCTCAAAGTGATGAGTATGTGGGTCCTTTGAGCCAAGGTAATTTCAGGATTCTGTCACCTGTCTCTCCTGTCTTAGCTACTTTTCACTCATTGCTGAGACAAAATACCTGACACCCAAAATTAAGGAAGGGAAGGTTTATTTCTTACAGTTTCTCAGGAGTTTCAGTCCATACATAGTTGGCTCCAAGGCAGCATGGTGTGGTGGAGCTGCTGTTCACGGTGGCCGCAAACAGCAAGGCATGCTGGAGAGAGAGAGAGAGTGTGCACGAGAGAGGGCAGAAGCGAGCAAGAGGAAGACCCGCCCCATTTACACTGTATGTCAGCTCCACCCTGGGGGGTTCCAACACTCACATGGTCAATCCCTGCGCCAGACAACAAACCAGTAACAAGTGCCAGACTCAGCCCCATCAAAAGTATATGAGGACTTGGGGGGACATAGTATATCACTCAATACATCTCCCTTAATTTTTTTTTTATCCAGCACCCAAGTGACTTTTATTTGTTATGTATGTGATATATGCCAGGAATACTGCTATAGGAGAGTAGAATGCTTGTAGTCATTTCAAAGCCTCTACATTCTGTTATAAATTTACAAGATAACAATAGTAGTAGTTATCATTTATTAAATACTTAGTATTGACAATAAAACAGTAAATTTGGCCTTATTGGTAATACATTCCTTACAGATGTATTATCAAGTGCTTAGTATTCTATTTTTTATGAATAAATACAGCTAACGCCCTCTGGAGGTCCTGATTACTGAGGTTATAAAGCTTTCTGGATCCAGGAAGGTGTCTGTGCATCTGGTGGAAATCCCACCTCCCATCTTTAGCTCAATTCAACAAGTTTCCATTGAGCACCCAGTGCTAAAAGTCTTAAGTGGAATTGATTTCCTGCACTTTCTATTTTAACTGTCAGACTCACAGACCTTATTGTTTCTGACTGAAAGCCCACCATCACCTCCTGCTGACAGCCCCTTGTCCCCTCCCTGGGTGGGCCCTGAGGATGCCAGTGTCCGCAGGGATTCGTGCTGTGAATGGGTGTTTATGATGAGGAAATCAGGTGGCGCAGAAAGGAATAATTGCCTTCATCAGCGTATAATTTTTATACCATGAGTTTCTCTGTGAAAGGGATTCTAAGGGAGGCCTAATTGCTAATTCTCAGTGTTAAGCATACTTTCGAGGAGTATTTCATGGTCCAAGTCTCTGAGTATCGTTTCTTGCAGTGGACCAGGGAAAAGAGTGGGACGGAAAGAACGTTTTATTTAGCGCTGCACAGCATAGGTGCAAGTTCCCGACATGGAATTTCCCTTATGATACCTGGAGAATTCCATGGAGTTATCCCTACCATAAGAGAGCACTGATTCAGGACTTAAATAACCTTTTATAAAGGCCTTTTCTGTAGTAAACAGATCAGAATACAGTCTGACACTAAAGTCCAAGCTTTGTGGAGAACATATAGTGACTCTTGTCTCTTGGTGATGTTCTTTTCACCAATCCTGTGAACCGAGGTGTCACCAAGAGCTTCTGCCCCGCATAGTTTCCTTAGCACCCAGTTTCACCAAAGGACAAACCCCATCAGAGTCACACTCCAGAGGTGAGGAGGTGAGGTGGGAGTCTTCTGTAGCTTCCGCCAAACATGGCTTGTGCCATGAGGGTCATCTTGTGAAACTTCATTTTTAAATAAAGTATTTATAGAATTTAGGTCAAGATTCATGGAGAGCAATTTACAAAACCCATAAACCCAAGGCTGATCTATTTTAACATGAAGTCTGAGCTATTTGTGAAGAATGGAAACTGTCCCCTCCACTCTGGGGAATCCCGAGGCGTGGCCTGGGCTGGGGACACTCTGCCTTACCAAGAGCATCTGTGGAGTGCCAGGCAAAGAACAAAGGTCCTGGATTTTGGAACCTTCAGACCTAGGTTCAAGTCGTGCTCTTGCCAGTGCAGTGGCACCCCCTTATCTGAAAAAAATCTATTCTATCATCCCAGTGGGTGCTTGAGGAAAATACTGAACCCCACAATACTGTGTTTTTGCTATACATACATACATATGTATCTGTAATAAATATTAATTGATAAATTAGCACAGAACAAGGTTAACAATAACTAATAAAACAGAACAATTATAACAACACACTATACTAAGTATTATTTAGAGCATGCATTGTTTATTTCAGGAATTTCTTATTTAATGTTTCTGGACTGTGGCTGACTGAGCAGTGACTAAAGCTGTGAAAGGAAAGAGTAGGAAAGGAGGAGGCACTGATGAGTTGTGGACACGTCTTTTAACCTCCCGGGGTCGGGGCCCCTCTGAGGTTGTTATGATGGGAGAAGGGGTGGTGACTAGTGACTGATGTGGTGACTGAGGCTGGCACATACAGAGCAATGACAGTAGCTCTTGTTCTTGTCCTTACTGTGTATCACTCTCCATTAGGTTCCAGTGAACCTGATTACCTTCTAATAGTTTTCCTTTTGGAATTTTTTTCAGTACAAAATGTGAGATGTTCTTTGACTGTAAAATCAAACAATAAACTAACATCCAAGGCCCATGTATGTCCAATGAGCAATTAAACGAAACACTTTATTATGAAAATTTTCAGTACAGTTGAAATTTCCAGTGGACACCTGCAGATCTACCACCAAGATTCTACCAGTGATGTTTTTACTCTGTGTACTTTATCATCTCTCTCCCTCTGTTCATCTCTGTCCATCCATTTACCTTCTGATTTTATGATATTGTTTTTATTTTTTTTATTTTAAAGATAGTAAAATCCAACAAAACATAACAGAATGAAGTCAATCAAAACAAAGCAACAGAACTTGTACAGAACTTCAAAGAAAGATACTATGGAAACAATAGCTACTATAGTATATCTTGTTATTTTCAGAATAGTTGACCATTCCACCAGGTATAGTAAAATCAAACCCAAAACAAAACAGAATAAAACCAATGAAAACAGAATATGAAATAAAGCAAAAAATTTAATCAGGATAAAGCAAAACAGTGAGAACAATATTGGGCCTCAAAGACAGCACAGAAGGGAATCCCCCATATTTGCTACATTACATACTGTCGTCTTCCCAAGAGATGCTCAGACTACCGGCCCCAGGCCTGCAAAATCAACCAAACAATACAAGCACTTAGTTGCTTTATGTACCTTAGTTGCTATCAACTTAACTGGTCCTCCATACCAGCAGGTTGCTTACGGGGGAGTCGGGGGAGAGATGTCCTTGATTCTTAGCCCACGCGCCGGTAGGAGTACAGCAGGCACACATCTTTCTCTTCCTGGAGTCTGTGCCAGTCGCGCACTCACCAGGAAGGCAGGCTAGTTGTCTTCTGGTTGATGATATCATTTTGACGCATTTCAAATTGCAGATATTGGTACAATTTCCATCTAAAATTTTCAGCATGCATATTGCTAAGCAGAGTTCTATATTCATATATTTTATCTTTTGATAAAAGTTTACACACAAGGAAATAAATATCTAAATCACAAGTGTGCATTTTTCCCTCCTTGGTAACTGGAATCAAACTTGGGACTTTATGCTTGCAAAAGGCACATACCCACGTCACCCAGGCCCTTGGTGAGATGGACAGTGTTCCCAGGCCCCCAGACACTTCCCTTGAGCTTCTTACCAGTCCACATCCAGAGTAGCCACCACTCTGAATGTTCTCTACTGTGAAGCAATTTCTCAGCTCCAGAACTGGGCACCAGTGTCGTCATGCAGCAGCAGACCTTTCCTGTAAGACTTCCTTCACCTAACGTGATGCTTTTGGGGTTCACCCCCACTGTTGTACTAGTGTACCTTCTTAATCAGCAAAAGCACACATTTATGGGGTTTACATAGTGTATCTGTCTTGCTCACCGTGACGTCAGACTTAAATTCCCTATGCCAGCCATCCTGCATGCCCTCTCGTGCCAGTCCTTTACTCTCCCAGCTCAGGGCCACTCAGCACTCCTCATCTCTGCCTCTTGGTGTCCTGCCCTCCCTCCAGGGACTAATTTCACTCCCAGCTCCTTTCCAAAGCCTGTGATGACTACCTTGGGTTTCTGCTTGAGCGTTCGTTCTATTGGGTGATGAATTGCCATCCCAGTAACTGTTGATGTTGCTATTGGTGAGCTGCTTCTGGTCAAGGTCTGAGGGAGGGTGGAGTGGGGGGCTGGCACTAGGGATCCAAACTTTGGTTTATGTTCCCTAACAGAGGCTGGAGACCAAATGTTCTCTGCACCCATGAGCTCCAAAAGTAGACCCCAAGAGATGAAGAATGAGGGAGAAAAAGCCAACACCAGCCCTGATCAGTGGGTGTGAGTTGGGTTGAGGCTAGAGGTTAGAAGGGAGAGACTGTACAAGAGAGGCAGGCTATGAGGGTAAATGCTGTTAGGTGTTATCAGCCTAGGCTTGAGGTAGCTGGGCTGATGTTCCTGGTGGCTGGTGGAATGCAGCAAAATCATGCAACATAAGCTTGGTTTTCTCAACTAACTTGCAAGCTACTGTCTTACTATTGATAGGGACAAAGTTACATACGTTATTTTTTTTTCCCTACAATAAGCTGCCTGTGGGAGGCACCAGTAGATTCTTGCTAATTACCAATGTCGCTTCTCACCTGGCCAGTCATTATAGCAATTAGTTTTATTGATATTTTGGGGCCAAACTTAACCATGTATTTGACTGAATTGACCATTTCTGCCTTTGTAGCAGTCGTATCTGTCAACTTGGCAGATTGGTGAGTGGGCAAAGGAGACTGTTCCCATTTTAGCATTTTATCGTCACAGCATGGTAATATCTAGCCATTAATGTTCCTGGAGGAAGGTGCTTCTTATGTCTTTGAAAACTGTGGTGTAGCATCAATATCTAGCTTGTCCTTCTGCAATTAAAATAGAAAATTTCATCCCCACTGGGCTTGTGTTCTTCAGACTTCCAGCCTTTTGCCTGGTTATCTTTGCAGTCAGGACATCTCCATTGGAACAAGAATGTGGGCCACCAGCCACTGGCCTTGTCTCCAACCTCCTATTTTTTTTTTCTTCACTAGCACAGCAGACTGTTCTCAGTTAAGATTGATTCTGATCCAGCCCAATAAACATCAGTAGCTCCCTTTCACACCTTTAACATTTTGTATTTTGCAAATGTTTCAAGGTAGTTTGAAGGTCTCTTGCTTTCTCAAAAGGGCTAGACACAAATATTTGAGAATAATCATTGTAATGACATCTCTCTGATTAAAAAGACAGCTAGCAAAATAGAGATAGAATATCAAATCCAGAAACATCATTAGCAGGAATCTATTTTGGTTAGGTCTAATCTTCTACAGGGTCACCATGTTGTCTTTGATGAATCTGACCATTTTATATCATTTAGATTGAAACAGACTCATCATGTCACAGCCAAATGGCTTTATCATATTTAATTAACCCAACACCATGTAATAATCTCCTTGGTAATTATCCATCACCAGTGCTTGCAAGCATGTTGCAACAAATAAATCATCAAAGTTGCAGTTGTACTTAAACTGTTATTTGATGCCATGAAAAAAGAATATTGACAAGTTACCATGCAATATTAATTATACTAAGTAAATGTAAATGGCTTCATCAAAAAAAGAAAGACCCAGATGGCAGGTTTTATACACTGTGTCTTCGTCGGTTGGAAATTGGGGTATTAAAATGGCATCAGGCCCTCTGCTTGAGGGAAGGAGGAAAAGGAAGATATCTGCGTCTTTCTGGATGTCAGGCTGAAGCTCCAGTTGCAGAGGCATCCTGAGAAGTGTGAAGCGGTGCTATTCCTGAGGACACCGGTGGCCTTTGACACGTACGTCTCATGGTGCCTCCTAAATATGGGTGAGCGTTGCCCAGGATGAGTCCGATGCTTTCCTCGTGATAGTCGGTGATGGGAGGAGAGGAGAACTGACATCCCGTGGTGCCCCTCCCTTTCCTTCATGCTTGCAAATGATGAATTGTTCGTGGAAAGACATGCACTCACCAGGTGGTGAATCAGTGGGTCTCCACTGAGCTGACTTTTCTAATGCATCAGCAGCAACACACTTATCTGAACACATTGCAATTAAAAAGCAAAATTCAATTGGAAGCCATGAACTAAAACTTACAGCCTATGACAGCTAGCCTAAAACACAGGGAAAATTTGATTTCCAAGGTGAGATTTGGCAAGCCCTTGAGAGCACGGTGGAAACTGCACAAGCAAGGAGGTTGAATTGGATTTTCGATAAGCACAGGGTTCTGAATTCCCTTGCTCTTGAATTGCAAAGCTCATTGCCCAGCTGCTGTCCCCAGTTAATTTCGCCAGAACTGGAGTGTCAGCCAAAGTGTCACTGTGGCTTGGGAAGTTCTCATTTAGTCAGCTTCTCTGGTGAGGCTGGGAAGCTACCTGCCCCCCAAATATCTGTGATTTAGCCCTTTCGGAAAACAGCCCTGGAAAGCATTAGCAAAGTATTAGAGCAGTGATGTCTGCCTGCCTCCCCTCTCCTTACTGTTCATCTGGGGGCACGCGTGTGGTGTGCACTGTTGTTACAACCAACCAATCAAAGACATCAGCTTTTATAAAAGTAAGTCTCCTTAATTGGGGAAGATTTGGGACCTGACAAAGAAAAAGAAATCACTCAATGGTTGCAGCCCAACTGTAATCGCCCTTAGAAGTATGCTTTAATCACGTTGAATTTTATTCCTTCATGTATACCATTTTAAATTGTTGGTTATTTTTATACAGTTTGATTCATCACAAGTCCTTTATTCCAAATCCTGCTTAAAATTCATCATACATTTAATCTATATAAATACATATGCAATAATTATGCTTTGAAATATATTACTAGTCCACAGACAGCTATCATTTCATAAATTTAAAAGTTCAGTTTTTAATTACTGTATAGTATTCCTCCACTTAGATATATTGGTTTCAGTTAAGCATTTCCTTATTCTGTCTCATTTATTTTCAATGATTTCACAATTTTTTCTTTGTATATTTAAAAAGCTACATTGTGAGTTTAGTAAAATTAAAATTTGTTTTGTGCTAGTTCATAAACCTTTCCACATTGTTTCATAATTTCTTACTAACATAATTTTTGATAGTGGCATGCTTCTTTTCATCAAGAGTGAGCCCCATGCCGTTTAGCTACTGCTTTTTGTCTACCTGTGAAAATCAAGGGAGTTTCCGAGGTTTTGCAGTGATAATTAAAAAGGTGAGAGATTTATGTGACCTGAAGAGAAACCAGAGTATTACAGTGATAATTAATACCCTGGCTGATTATTAGTTAATTAAAAAGTATATGCATCAGTTATATACAAACGCTACCAAATTGGTTTTCTTTGTACATAAAATTTTTCCAAGTTGGCTTAATCCTCCAGGGAGACTAGAGATAACATAGTTACTTCAGTGTTGACCCCATCATGGGTAATACAGCTTTAATATTTCCACCTCTGAATGCACCAGTCTAGTTATGGGCTGTTGGGATAAGAACATATTAGAGGCATCAATTTCCAGACACTTCTGTACCCTTTGGTACCGGCAGATGCGGCCTGGAAGTCTGGATAGAGTCTGCCTAATGGAGAGGCACAGAGACCTCTGCGTGCTCGTACTGGTTAGTGTTGGCTTGGTGTTAAACTGTCAGGAATTTTGCAAACATTTTTTGAAATCAGCCATGGTGAGACTGTTTACTCTATGCAAATTGGCCACGGTTTAAAATTAACCCCGCTATATAGTCTCTAAGTACTGTTGCTAAGTATTTCCCCCACACATCACTTCGGGCGCTGGTTGTAGGACTGAAAGCACACTGGGCTCCACCTCCAGTGGGATGGCACCGGGATGCACGCTACTGGGATGTGGAAGGAGCATGAAGGTGTCTGCTGCAGCCTCTCGCCCAGACAGGCTGCAAAATAGCAACCAGCCTGCCTCAGCCTCCTGCACAGGTGAGGCAGGAATGATGGAGGGAAAGGGAAATGGTGAAAAGGGGGCAAACCGTTGGATTTCAGGGCAGGGTCTCTGAGCCCAAGGTGGCCCCGGAATGAGAAGCACTAAGCAGATACAACATAGGAAGAACTTGGTACTAATTTCTAACTAAGTTGTTGATTAGGCACTGGCCTAGATTTACTTTGGTTAATCTACATAGAGTGCTAGGAGGTAGATGCCACCATCACCAGAATCATCCTTTTTGTTATCACCACTGTAACCACCAGAATCACCTTCATGGTCCCTTTTTTTTACAGATGATGAATCTGAGAGTCAGAGGGGAAAATATGTCCAATATCAGAGTGGAAACCTGGGTTTCAAACCCATTAACTCTGACTCCAAAGGCTAAGCTTCCTGTAAGCTAGGATACCTCCATGGCCCCACCTCCTGCGGACCGAGTCCGTGTAATGGGGCACAGGCTGGTGAAGCGGTCATCAGGCTGACCTGGGAGTACCCTCAGCTTATGTGGTCACAGGCTCTTCTAGTGGCTGCCAGGAAGTAATGGGAGCAGAGGAGCCTAGAATCAGTGACTGGGCCTTGTGAGGCGGAGAGGATGGACCTCAGGTCCCACCAGTAGATGGCCATCTGGGTCTACTCCCTTACTGAGAACCAGCTCAAGGCTGCCCCAAACAGAGGGTGCAGATGCAGAAGACCTGAGAACTGGGTCAGCCTGCAGAAACCTCTGCAGCCAGCTGTGCGAATCCCTGGCAGTAAGACAGGTGAAAGTGCCTCTCACTCTGTGGGTTCCTGGGTCACGAGAGCCCCCACTGTGTGCAGATGCCTCTTTCCTCTCTCTCACTGACCACCCTGGGCTGAGGTAGTGGCCAGCGAGCAGGACAGGTGAAGGTCTGGAAGACTGGGCAGAGACCACGTGCCTATTCTGCTCTTCCTCTGAGGCCCTGGTATCCCCTGGTGTCCTGCGGAGGAAGTAACAGATGGGCTCGTCCCTGTGATAAGTCAGGGATATATCTAGAAGTTTCCTTGGAACATTAAGCAGTGTACAGCTTTGTGTTTCAGGTGCTTTTATTTTGTGTTTTATTTCATAGCCATCTGGAGCTGCCTTTCAGGCATCACAGATTTCCAATACATATTGTGTTTCTCTCTATATATTTGTGTATATATATATCACCACTATAAGGACAGTATTCCTTCGTTTAACAGAAGCTTTGTTTCTTGTGATTTTAGCTATCCATGACCAAGCAAGGTTGAACTATTGATGACTTTATTATTGGTTACTATTATTAATCTGTTACTGTGCTTAGTTTATAAATTAAACCTTGCCATAGATACATGCATGTTGAAAATTTACCATATTGAGGGTTTAGTACTACCCATAGTTTCAAGCATCCACTGGGGGTCTTGGAACATATCCTCCATAGAGAAAGGGTGATTTCTGTAACTTAGCTGAAACAAATTGAAAATAAAAATTTCCTTGTGTTACTAACATTATATTTTTATTCTCCTTATCTGTGAATACCTAATTATTCATCCATGGTTTCTTTTTTTAAAAAATCAATTTCCAAATACGTGTTGATATCTCCATCTGAGAGTTGTAGACCTTTATGTACCAAATTCACAGGTTATTGCAGGAAATGTGTGAATCCGTATGCACAAGGCCCTCAGAAATATATGTGACATAGCACCCTTTTGTCAACCCTCACTGTATATTCTTCACAAAGTTTTAGCTTGACTTTTGGAAAAGGAATTCTTTGCTCAGCAGTATTCTACTGAGCGTTTACTCCTCTGTTTGTGCACTTTTTGCATCTATCTCCTCCCATAGAGATTCTCTCTGGTATAAAGCTGACGTTACTCTTCTCAGGGTCAGGGTTCTTATCCTGCCATCACTTAGGACAGACGAGGCTATGCCACGTCCACAAAGCACAGTCTGAGCCTGTGAAGGACACAGGTTTAGTTCTCACTCAGAGAGAGGGCTGGATCAGACAGCAGTCTTCCTAAGATGGTCCAGCACGCTGAGCTGCCCGTCTGGGCTCTGTGACCAAATGTCCTCCCACCATTGCTGCAGCTGGGGGAGAGCGCTGGGGAGCCTTGGTGATTCAATGTTTCAACTTGGAAATGACACCGGTCCCTCTATCTGTATCCCTCCCAGGAATGAGTTAGGAGGTGTTGCCTAATGGTGCCCAAGAATGCTAATCCTGTTTCCTGTTATGTGCTGGAAGGAGAGTAAAAGTAGGTGTGATAGAATTTTTTTCCCACTCATTTTTTAATAAAAGAAATGATTTCCACCACCTGTTAAAATCTCAGTTTCCTCACCTGTAAAGTGAGGTTGAAAACTGCTCCTCTCACCGTATGCACTTGTGACAGAGGAAATAGGGAAGATGCACATAAACCTGGGAAGCAGTCAAAGCGGGGTCACAGTGATCCTTGTAATCGTCTACAGGAAAGTCAGCCAAGCCTCGTACTGCAGGAAAGTGACCACAGCATCGAATTCCATCCTGTGTGGGTTTCAAGTCTAGTTTTGTTACTTACCAGCTGTATGAACTCAAGAAAGTAATAGTCCTCTGATGCTTTTCTCATTGGAGAAAATGGAGTGGGATTACACCTCATATTTCAAGGGTTAGATAGTTGACATTTATTGACCCTTTAAGAAGAGGAGCTAAGTATCTAAAATATCAGCTCATTTAATCTCTGTGACAATCTTGTGAGATATGCTATTCCTCCCATTTCATAGATGTGCAAACTGAGCCCCAGTGAGATTAAGTAACACAGTTAAGGTTCTCTACATAGCAACTAAGTGGCAATGAGAAAATTAAAATATTAAAACTCAAGTAGTTTGGCTTCTTAGCCAGCCCTCTTAACTGAGATGTCTTTCAGCTTCTTGAAATCAGCATGTAGCTCCCAGCACCAGGCTAGGCACAATGCAGATTCTGCAAGTGTTCATACTTCCCTTAACAGGGGTGCACGTCAATGGCCTTGTCCTGTACTGTACCCTAATTGAGGTGTGTCTCGGTTACTTTTCTCTGGTTGCTGGGACAAAACCACCTGACATCCAAAAATGAAGGAAGGAAAGGTTTGTTTAGCTCACAGTTTGTGGAGGTTTCAGTCTGTAATCAGCTGGCTCTAAGACAGACACGGTACTGGGGCAACACTTCAAGACAGCAGCCAGAGCAAAAGGGGGAAGAGTAAGTCTCTTTTCCTCTCTTGTATTGTACACAGCCCCTGCCCCCAGGGTGGGTGTAGCACTCACAAAATCTCTGTGCCCTCCTCCTGCACTAGATGAGGATATTTACAAAGCAAGGATCCTGGCTCCTTGCTGAACTCTCTGTTAAACTTCTAAACTTCTCAAGTTGACACAATGTATCAACCACAGCAAGGTGTCTACAGATGGCTCTTCTGTTGTGAAGGGATAGAGGTGTGAAAGGAGCAAAAGAAATAGCACGGTTTCTGCCATGTGCTTTCATGAGGTCATCGAGACCTATATACACAGGTACCCAGCGTGAAGTTGGCACCACATTATCAGTATTATTATTCTTGACAAGCAGCTTGCTTAGTGGGATTCTGAGATGTGGCTATTACTTGTAGTAATGACACGCACAAAGGGACCAGGCGGACATACTAGGAAACATTATAACGTGCAGATAACCTGCAAGTTGAACCTCTTTTCAAGCAAGAATCTCAGCCCTGTCACGGGGGAGCACTGGTTTTATCTGAATTGAGGAAGCTAAACCCACAACCGGGTTGGTGTTTCATGGCACCTATTTGGGTTGGCTATGGGGTCTGGTTTCCTTCCAAGTTACCCGTCACTGACTGGTGCAGTCAAGCACCACCACTGGGAAACTGCTGTGGAAAACAGGACTGGTCTGAGGTGACTTTGGCCCTCTCATCTCCTGCCAAAGAAGAGGAAGGAGGCTCTGATCTCTGTGGGAGGGAACACAGGGAGCTAGGTGTCTGAATTTCTTGCACAAAACCAAAACCCTGGAAATGCTGGCCTAAGCCAGAGACTCAGAGTTGTCCGGCCCACAGCCGGTTTCTGCTGTATGCTGAGACTGTGCTTTCTGCAGGCAGCTCTTCTCCCTTCATCAAAAGGCCAGTGAAGTCGGGGCTTTCATTCCCACTTCACAGATGAGGAAGCCGAGGAGCACGGAAGTGAGGCTCAGACACTGAGTGTACTACAGAAAACCCAAGCCAGGTCTCCGGGGACTCGGGGTTCGGCGTAGACCCTATCAGAGTGTCCTTGCCAGTGGTGCCTCCCAGAGGTGTGCATCTCAGTCAGCCCTTGTGGGCATGAATGGAAAACCCCCACGAGGTAGATGCAGGAGGGGTCTTGTCTTTCTTGTCAGTTTTGTGCCCCGGTCCAGAATATATCTGTGATAATTATCTGTCAAAGCACAGTAAATGATCCCAAACGTAGTGAGCTAAAAACAAAATACTTATTAGTCCCTAGTTTCTGTGCGTCGGAACCTTGGTGCAGCTTTGCTGGGTCCTCCGGCTGTAGTTAAGGCTAAGGTCAAGCCGTCAGCGAGACAGCGGTCTGTTCAGCATCACTGGGAATGGGTTGCCTCGGAACTCGCTTCGGAGGCTGTGGGTGCTTTCGGGCTATTGGACTTTGCTTCCTTCTGGATGTTGGATGAGAGAAGCCCTTGATTCCTTCTCTGTGGACTTCCCAGAGGGCAGCTCACAACAGGGCAGCTTCCTTCATCCAGGCAAATGAAGGAGAAGAGCCAGAGTGCAGAAAAGACTGAAGACTCAGACTTCTGTAACTTGATCATGGAACAGACGCGCTGCCACTCTTGCTATATTCTGTTCCCTAGAAACAAGCTGCTAAATCCACGTCACATTCCGTGAGAAAGGATTGTGTATGTTCACACAGATGGGGGTGTAGGGGTCGCTGGAAGCCGGGCTCTATCTACGGAAAAATACACGATTATTCTAATGCGAAATAATGCATCAATCAATTCCTGATAATTCTGCAGAAAATCTAGCCTATCTGAAGAATTCATGGATTCCCTGGTACCTGTATTACTAAGATGAAGACATTCCCATTTGAAAAAGCCAGAATAGTGTAGTAACCAAATTTTGCTGGTCTAGAAATAGTCAGTCTCTTTCACATAACTGCATTCACCTTGTTGACCCATGATCCTGGATTCAACCTTACTGCTAAGTTTTGGATGGTGGGGACATCTCCATGTGGCTTCTGTGGACTTTCTGTGCAAATAAGCACTGACCTTTGAAGTAGTCTCTTTGGAATTGAAGGTTCTGTGCTCATTCAAGATGCAAACTTTGTCCAAGTCCTTGTAGCATCTCTTTGGGAATGACCTTTGGAATCTCTCTCTCCCGCTTTGTCCTCCCTCTCTCTGTGTCTCCCCCTCTTCCATAAATACATTTGAGCACAAACTTATCCAGAACCTCCATCAATTATAACAGCTTTATAGTGTACAGGGCAACAGGAACCCATATTTAGTCATTTACCAACAAAACAAGAGACACGTTGTCTATGTATTTAGCTGAATCTCAGGAGCAGAAGTTCCCTTGGTCATCGATTTGTGATAGTTTTACATAGGAGTGCAAGTCTGAGAGAATTGGGGATGAACATGATCAGGCCTGGAGGTGACTCTTTATCTTCTTAGACAGAAAAACTGAGATCCCAGAGAATGAAGAAAATGGCTGGATTTTGTAGCAGAAATGAAACGGAATATTGGAGTGCAAAGTTAGAATGGGGAGGGAGAAGTGAAGGCTTGAGTTATCAGCCCATTTGACATATTTCTTAATGTAATAAATGCATGAAAAGCATTTGTTGGGGGTTAATCACTTTGTAAATTTAATCTTCAGGATGTAGGTACCATTCTCCACATTTTACAGACAAGGCAGCTGAGGCACAGGGACAGTGAGGGACATATCCAAGGTCACACAGCCCGCAGGTGGAAGCCCGCCTTCAGAATCTGTAGTCCTGATGCCTGTGCTTTGCTGCTCTGAAGAACTAGACAGCCAGGAGAAAGCAGAGGTCACGTGGAATCCTGTGCAGGTCCAAGGGTGGCTGCTGCGCCCTGGCAGGAGCGATCCCCCAGTGTCGTACCGAAGACTCCCCTTTCCCTTGGGACAGGAGGGCTCTGAAATAGATCGTGCCAAAGAGGAGAGGCTTTAGGAGTGCATCTGGAAGGGTGGGCAGTGGTTCTGAGGGACAAGGCTGGAGGAAGCAAAGGAGAAGGGACAAAGGAAAATGCTGGAAAGAACTGGAATAAGGACACACATTAACCTAGGCATTTACTATAGCAGACCAGCCCCACCATTGGATTAAGTCTGGGCACCCCATTCTCCTTTTCCAGGTAAACAGGATGCAGTACTGGGTATGTTGGGGGCTTGGGGACCCTCCCACATCTTTTATGTGTCAGGGGGTGCAGAAGGATTTGGGGGTGGGAGGAAATGAGCACAGCAGAGGAAAGGGAAAACGCAGTGTCTCATCTTGTCTCTTTGACAATCCCTGAGAATTGATCAGGCCCCAGAGGAGCCAGCACGTTCATCTCGCCTTGCTTTGTCTTCCCCTCAGAGGCACACTTGTGGAAAATGAAGCGTCTGTTCTTCCATGCCAAGAGCGAATCCATGTGTTCAAGTACACAGGCGATTTACATTTATGTAAGCCAAGCACAGCTGAAGCCTGTGTATTAAAATCAAGGAATATGAGCCAGAGCTGGTGGCCCGCACAGTAATCCCATCACTCTCAGAGGCTAAGTCAAGAGGACTGCAAGTGATCCCAGTCTGGGTGATTTATTGGCTTAGCAAGACCCTGTCTCACAATAAGACAAAAAAGAGACTGGGAATGTAGCTCAGTGAAAAGGCCCCGGGTTCACCCAAGAAAAACAGAAATAAAAATCAAGCAATGTGTCCAATGACACAGAATCCTGCCCCATTTCCACTTGTAGGAATGGCAATCAGAACAAGGCAGGGCCACATATTTAAGAGGAACACAAGAGATCCAGAGCCCAGTGGTTAGAGCAGAAGCAATTTGCTTGATGCTCTGTGTCTCCTGCAGAAATTCAGCCGAGGACAGGAGGTTTCAGGAGCGAGGCTTCTCTCCTTGCCAGTCCTTCCCTTGCTGGCTGGCTGATAAAGCCAGCAGTGAGCAAGCTAGAAATGACTGCAGGGGAGCCTGGGACATAAATATTCAGTCCTGACAGCCCCTGAAGGATAAATGACAGCAGCCCATGCACCGAGCCTTCCATGCGTTTAGACGGGGCCTCTCCTCTACTGCTGAGCTGACATATTAGTAAATTGATTCCAGGTGATGCTGACATTTTGTAATTATCACTATCTATAATTTTATCTTACTCCATTGACTATTTTGATCATTTAAAACAGAATAGCATTCCTAATAGTGGTCATTAGTTTAGCTCAAGGGAAAATTCATGGTTTAATAAACTTACGTTAGAAATAACTTGCTAAAATTACAACAGGCATGATTAGTGTCCTCATTCACTTAATAACAATAATAAAAAACCAGACAGACTTCCCCCAAACTGACAGCTTTACTCTCTCAAACTGGTTCACTGTCCTAGTGTTATCTTAGAGGAAGGAAAGATATCTATAACACAGTAGTAGTAATAAAAAATGTAATAACCCAACACATGAAAACAAGAGTTATGTTTCATTCTACATTTGACAGCAGGTGAATATTGTACATTCTCTCATTTTCTGACTAGCTGGAGACTGGAGTGAGGAAAGCCCACTGGCTTTGAAACAAGGTCAAATTTGTGGCATCCACGCTTTTACCCTGCTGTCTGAAGGAGCTGTTTTATGAGGAGTAGCTGGACAGGCAGGTGGCTCTGTACTTGACTTCCTTATTTCCTTCAGTGTTTATTTGTGTTTTAAACACATTTTCTTGCAGCTTACCTTTAGGTTCATTTTAAAGAATAAAGAGAGTAAAGCGCTCTATTAACAAGGAAGTAATGTCTTGGTTATTGCCAAGACAATGTAATTTGGTTTTTATGGGGAAAGACTGCACCCACTGGCCTTTTACCTGAAATTATAGGATCTTCCATATTCCTCCAACTCTAGGGGACACCGGCACATGATTTCTACCTACTGTTTTGCTTGCTGTTGCTTGAGTTTTGTGAGCTTACTCAAGGGATTAATAATTGGAAGTTATTTTAATGGATATAGGCTATATTGTTGATATGTGCATTGAAACCTTGATGGGGGAGGTCATATTTCATCCACTTAGCTACCCACACACCCACTTGTCCATTTATGTGTCTGTTCTCCTCCTTATTCACTCATCCATCTATCTACTGATTTATATATCATCCAACCGTCTTTCCACTTTATCCATTTATTCATCAGCTCACCTGTCCATTCACCCATCCATTTCTTTACTTTCTCTATCAGTCTATCTATTAAATTTTTCATACATGTATCACATACATTTTAGTCCAGAGTTGGTGAACCTACGGTGCATGTGCTACAGCTGTTATTGCTGTTAGCACTGAAAGCTCTAAAATGTTCACCACCACTGTTCTAGTCCATTAATATAACCTATATTGATCCTAGCAACCACTCATTCTTAAAAATCAGTCAGCAAAACTCTAAGCATTGGTGAAAAAGAGACACAAAAGTCACAGTTATGCTGCTAGTGAGCTTACAATCTAATACAGGAGTCACACACACTAAAAATTAAGCATGGGTATGCTTCCTGCTATGGAAAAGTATGCCATATAGCTGAGGGAGCACTGGAGAAGGGATGCCTTGTTGTGTCTGAAGGACTCAAGAATGATGAGCCTTAATGTTCCACTTAGTAAATATGGAAATAGGGAAAATGGCATGCAAGAAATTGAGTAGAAGATGAATATTGAGGTCCTAGGTTGCCTCAAAGAGTATCATTTTGTTATTTGGTAGAACCATCTTTCTATGGGAAGAGAACCTCAGTAGGGAGCAGAAAGTATCAGGGTCCTTATTAAAGCTGCAGGCATGGCAAGTAACTGAGCTAGGACCTCAGGGAACCAATCCAAAGAACTGAGATTCAGGGTGAGCTTCTGGATCTGAATGAAGGAAAGGAGAAAAGAATGAACAATGAAAAGATGAACCGATGAATGCATGAATAATAGGTAGCTAAATGTACTTCAGGTGAAAGGCTAAAATTCAGACTTGAATTTAATGAGCACAGACGTTTAACTTCCCTAACTGCCTGGGGACATCCTTGACCAAAACAACAAGGAAAGCGCCCAGCACTGCCCTGCTCCCACTGCTGGGGTCTGCGGAGCCCTGAGCAGGCCACCTGTGGGCTCTGAGTTCCTGGCATTCACCTCTGTACCACAGCCCAGATGAGCTCTTTATGGTTCTCCCAGAGCCCTCCAGTCCTCTACTGAAACATAGCAGCTGTTACCAGGGGCAACTTCACTTCCCAAACAAGAATACACACTTTATGGAGCTTTCCCAGGTGCTGGGAACCTAGCACTGCCAAAAAAGTGCCCAGGACCCTCACTCTTTCCTTCCTCTGTGGCGTGTAAATAGATTGGCAGCCAGTGCTTGTTGACAGCAGGTGTGGTGCAGCAAGACCAAATGTTCCCTTCTACTGCTGGCGACTGCAGGGCTGGCACCAGAGGACATTTCCTATGGAAAGAACCGGCTTCCAGGATATTGGGAGAGCCATCCTCAGAGCTAGAAAGTGCTCCGTGAGACCCCCTTTAGGGCCAAAGGCCCCCATCTCTGGGAGCAGGTGCTCTTGGTACTGATGCAGAGGTTTCCACAGCCAAAGCAAGACGGAGTGGGGAGGAGGGCCTGGGCCTCAGAGCTCCAGCCAGCTGACTGACGAGGCTCTCTGTGATGGTGCAAGTGGCTACGTCCTCGTTAACTCAGCCAGATTAACTTGCTCAGCAGAAGCTCCCGGAGCTGTGTGGGGCTGCCTTCTGCGCAGCTGGAGGTAGAGATGGGGCTGTCAGGGCACAGAGAGCTGACTCCCGGAGGTGGGATCCCGGTCTTGAGATTGCTTGACAAAAACTTTGAGGACAAAGAGAAGAACTTTTAGTCCTTTGAAAAATCTTTCCCTCCTTTCGCTGTCTTAGGGGCACAAGTAATGTGTTCATTGAGCTGAATGGAATTGCTTGCTCTGCACCATTCTCATTTCAGCGAGGGGACTTCTTGACTTCACATTGCCTTGGGAAGTCCTTGTCCCTAAGCCAGAGGCTTTTCCATGTCGAGACGTAATGGGGCACCTCTGAGGCAGTGTGGAGGAAGAAGGGATGTGAGAGGCAGTGACAGGTTTCTTACAAAGGAGCGCTAGCTTTCACTGGGCTGGCTTTGTAACGGCTGTGGAGGGAAAGGTATGAATGGAGATAACCAGAAAAACCTCCCAATCTCTTCATAATGTTATGTTCTCAGAAACGCAGATCGTCTCTTCTACTTCTAGAGGACCTAGAGGTGCGAGTGTGCAGGGGGCACGCTCTCTTCTCTCATTTCCAATGCCTGTCTTGAACCCTAATGCATTAGTCTCACTGGGCCAAGATGGAACCACCACACAGTCACCCCAACATTCTAATGATTTCATACAATGGGCTTTTATAACCTGCTTGAGCAGAAGTTGAGGGCACTGTTTCAAACTGAGGTGTTTCTACCTCACAGTCATTCAGAGACTCAGGCTGTCACGGGGCATGATCATTCATCTTGTGACTTTCAAAGCGACCCTGGACATCAACAGCCGTGGCAGTCAGCACAGGGCCTCATCTTGGAGCAGTGTGTGCATGAGCATTTGATGATCCGTGTCTGGAAGCGGCACCCGCTGCACCCCTCACTTGGTAAAATGACCACAACTATCTTTAAGGGATATTGGTAAATGTGGTCAGGCTGTGTGCTCAGGGGGAAGTGGGCCCTGGTTTCATGGGCAGCTACCTGCATGCCCTGCTTTCCCATTTCATCATTGCTATTTACTCCTCTCATTTATTGAGGGCCTGCCATGCACCTGGAATCATCCCAGGTCCTGAAGTTGCAGGTCTTAGTGATCTTTGCTCATATGACCAAAATCCAGGGAAATAAAAAGAAATACTAATGGATGAGTCTAAGATGAATTACAATTTTTACACAGGCTCCAAGGAAAGACCACAGGATTCCATGAAAGTTGGTGGGGGAGCGGAAAAGATTACTGAGCAGAGTGACATTCAGGGTGGGGACAGGATGTGAGATACGTTTGGTCAGGCAGAGGGACATTTAAGAAAGAGGGACTAGCAAGTAGGCATTTTTGAGGCAGAAAAAAATTAGCAATTTAGACTCAAAAAGGCAGGGGCTGATGCATATAGACAAACAAAAGGAAGACTTGAAGAGAGGCAGGAGAGGTGCCCTGGTGAGACTGAAGCGGTCTCCGTGGACTGACTCAAGGACTGGGGGACTCATTATCAGTAAGGGGAGCTGCTGACCACTGAGACTTAGGAAAGAATGTTACTGGCCAGCTCTGCTTGTCAAAAATCTCTTCAGCTTGCTAGAATCATTGCGAGGAGGCCAGTCAGAGATTCAAAACAGGGATCGAGGTCTTGAATGAGAGGTTGGCAGCTGAAATGGCATGAAGTAGGAGGAGTGGAGAAATCTGTTGGAAGGAGAAGACCTAAACCTCTTACTGAGTCAGGTATCAGAAACCAGTCCTGGAGTCCCCCGTATGCAGGTTCAGGTTGATCCTTGAGTCATGTGAAAGGGAAGTGGCTCACCTGTAACTGGTTTATCTTCTTCTTCTGCAGTTTTATGGTCTTCTTGACTTTAGGCCTGCTTAATAAAAGGTGGCTCTTTAACCTGCATGTTCAGTGGAGCTCCCATCCACACTCAGTCTGTACTTCTGTGGCCTCTGATTAGTATGCATCATGGATCCGCGTACCTGATGTCCACAGCAGGCAGCTCTAACACCAGTGGAGAGAGGTACAAGATAAATCACTCCAAGTAAATGACTAATTAATCATGCTCTTGATTTTAATAACATATACTGTCTGGCTTCAGATTTGTCTGTCTATAATCTTGAGTTCCACTCTAGAAATTTGATAATCAGCAAAACCACCCATGGATTCCTAATTGATGACAATTTCTTTCCTTTCTTTTAGACAACTTAGGAATCAAGGCGTATTCTCATGATTGTGTGGAGGGGCCCAAAGGGAGGAGGGTTTTTTTTAAAAATCTTTTTTTTAATCATAAATACCATCATGGATATTCCAGGAAAATCTGCAGGACAAAATTGACCATATCTCACTGAAACTGTATGAAATCACCTCTGGAAAGGCCTCTGGCAGGGGCTTGCCTGTGATGTGTCTGCACCCCTCTAATTCAGAGAACAGTTGTCTTCAAGAGTAGTTGGCCAGAGCTTGAACGCTCAGCAGTGAGGGGTCTCCCACCTCTCACCTTGTGTGGCCTCCAAGGCTAGTAAATCAGCAGGGGTCTGAGCCCTGTGAGGACTCATAATTTCTACTGAGCCATGGCCCTACTTATTTAGAATGAGTAGGTCCATAAAATAAAATGCAGTCACTCATATAGAACCCCTTTATCTCCTGTGACAAAATGAACCTATGGCCTTGTTATTGAAGGCTATTTTTTGTCAGGTCTGGTCTGCCTGCTGGACAAAGTGAATATCTGTAGGTGGAAGTGTCTCTCTAAACTTTTTAAATGATTGGTTTTATTTCTTTGCTGTGTACATGTAGACAACCAGGCATGGCAAATCTACTACGATATATTGTACTGCCAAGCAAAACAAAATCCAAGCCAACAACCTGGCAGAGCCTGTGTCCTCTGGTATAGACAGAAAACTTGTCCCCTTTGCCTCATGACATCATTTGGAGGAAATTGCCTTTGCAGATGGATGAAGGAGGCTGACGAATCCCGATAATAATAGAGAGGCCTGAGCACGTTCTATCTGCAGATTATTGTGCTTCAGTGACGTCTGATCCTATAGATCAATGAAGAACAGACAGGTATACTCTAACTTCATCCCCAGAGTTATGTTAAGAAGTAAGATTATTACCATCCCCAATAGACAAATGAGAGTGACATAGTCCAGAGGAGCTCACGGGTGTCTGCGGTCCCAGAGCCAGTGTGGGAAGGCAAGACCCTGTCCCTGTCAGAATCTGGGGATACAGCTCATCCTGCTCTGGATTGTACTATGAACTGTGTCACTCACGATTCATCCACTTGAGTCTTACTCTAGAAATCTCTTCTTTATTAGCACATGTTTGCAGTACATGTGGTCTGCAACCATCTTGGGGAGTTGGTACATGTACATAACACAAAATTTGTTTCCTTTTTTAATCTCTTCCCTTTCCCTTCCTCCTCCTCTAATTCCCCTTTCTCTTTTCTATTCTTGTGGATATTATTAATCTTAGCTCATGTTTATAGTACATAATGTTTATATTTATTGAGGTTATTAGGAGCCAAAAGCTTGTGCTGGAGGAGAGATAGCCTATTCAATAAGTGGTGTTAGGAAAGCTGGGTAACTGCAGAAGATTGAAATTGGACACATATCTCTTGCTACATATGAAACTAAAATAAAAATGGGTCAGAGGTCTAAACAGAAATATTGAGCCCACTGGAAGTTTAAATAGGTAAAACACTTGCCATCACAGGCGTAGGAAAGGACTGTCTAAACAGAATCACTGTAGACATCTCATAACCAGTAAAACCACCCATGGATTCCTAATGATGATAATTTTTGTTTTATTTTCTTTTTGAAAACCTAAGAACTAAGATATATTCCGGTGAAAACCGGGTGGAGGATGAAAGGGCGTGTTTGTGTTTTTCAGTCTCAAGACTCACCATAGATATTTCTTTGTGTTTGTGTGTGTGGTACTGGGAATCAAACTCAGGTCCTTGTGCTGGCAGGGCAGGTGCTGTGCCTCTGAGCTATATCCCCACCCCAGATATTTCATGGTAATATAAAAATTTAAATCTAAAGATCCAGAGCCTGACTCGCAATCCCTGTGCCATGGAGGCCCGCACAGAGCGTTCCATTAGTGCATACCATTTACAAGATTTAAAATCATCTTCCAGAAGCACCCAGTTTGAATAATGAGTCAGTGCTCTGGAGTCTATGGCCAAATATAAGTCAGCACATGAAAGTGGAGAAAGAAAAAGTGTCTAAGAAACGAGTAGCAATGCAACTAGGTACCTTTCTTTTCTCAGAAAGGAAAAAAAAAAAAAAGTTCAGGGTATCTTCCAGGTCTTCCAGATTTTGTTCCCAAACTCTATCCTTGGCTTGTCCTTGTCCTCTCCCAGCAGCAGCGTAAGCTCGTCGCTTCCCTTTCCACCTGCCCACACCTCCATTAGGTGACCGGGCGATGAGTGAGCCCAAGTTACAACGAGCCTTCTGGACACTTCCTGAATGGAGCTCACGGTGGCTCCTCTGCGCTGCCCAGCCTGCCCTGGGCTGGTGCATCTTCCAGCCTCACTCTGAGAAGCCGCCCTTCCATGAGTTTGCAAGAGCTGGTCTTTAACTCCAGTGTAGGGAATCAGACTGAATGAGTTCTTTGTATTATTAACCAGAGGAGCACTTACATTTTTCTGACATCTCTAATCTTGGCGCTCAGGGACTAGCACAGAGCATTTGCATGAAATTACCCCTCATTCTATCTATAGCCCTCACTGCCAGTGTGCGTGAATTTGGCAGAAGCCAGCAGATCTCGCAGTTAATGTCTTCCTCTCCTGCCAGGCTCTTCCGAAGAGGGTGCATTAAAGTGCCGTGTGACAAAGAGCTGGACGGATCCTGCAATGTGGAGCCCAGGTGATGTTATTTGCATCCAATTAAAGAAGCAGGAATCAGTGGCATTATTCACATGCATGGCTTTAAATGCCTTTGGCTCATTAAGCCTTTGGATGGACTTTTGTGGGAGGATGTCAGAGAGAACGCGGGCAGGGTTTGCGCACAGGTAGAGGGGAGCTTCCAGGTCGAGTCCCTCACCAAGCTCTTAGTCAACTGCATGTTTCCTTTTTGAACTCACATCTGAGTGCCAAAGGAGATTTTTTTCACTGTTTTGTCTGTTTCTGGCTACATCCTTTGAGCTAAGGAGCTCGGGTTAGAGCTCAGGAGTCTTTGCTAGTGAGTGCAGCACTTGGCCCTCTTCCCTGTGCTTTGAAACTTCACCCCCACCCCATCTGCAAGGTACCCTGAGGGGCTGGGAGGCAGTGGTTGGTCATTCAATTTCTCTATGGTTGAGTTGCTCACAGAAATTAGAGATACCACGAAATTTAAGTGTTCCTCTGGTTAATTATACAAAGAGCTAATTTAGTCTGCTTCCCTAAGCTGGGAGTTAATGACAGCAATTGTGAGCTCATCAAGGGAACATGTTAGGGTGAAGCTGGAGACAGCACTGTGTGTACGGAGGCAGCGGTGTGGTGTGGGGACCAAGCTTACCTTTGCACAGTCACTCTGGGTCACATTAAGGGGTAGATATAATGGCTGGACTAGATTTGATGGTGGCTTTGAGAGGACACTTCTCATCTCAAGTGTTCAAGACATTTCCAGGGTTCTAACAAGTAAACTGAGCAAAGGACATTCCGAACTGGACAAGAATAGGAACCACTGGGATGCCCAGTGGTCAGTACACCTCTTTTTTGCCAGAGCCAAGAGTTCACTCTTTCCTGTTTATTTTAGTCAAGAGAGTGTCAAGTGATTGTTTACTTTAAAAATAGGGTTTGGCTGCCCATTTAAAAAAAAGTGCAAAACCCAGGGGTCTGAATGGTTTCCTCCTATTCTAAGAGCTCCAAGAGCCAGCTTCCGATGCTGACAGCCTTCTTAGTCTCAGCTGCAGATTCTGAGTTTGCACACAAAGCACCTCTTTCTGTGAGCAAGCAGCATTGTGGGCCTGTTTCTTGGGGAAGGAGAGGCAGGGTCCTGATGAGCACAGTAGGGGCTTCCCAGTCTTTGTGGCCTCCATCTCAGGCCAACCCCCACCCTGCTTATGGCCCATACCTCCTTTAGCTACAGCTCTCGTGGAGGGGGTGGGTCACTTCCTACCTGGATGGCCATGGAACTCATAGGAAGCACTCGTCAGCAGAGTTTCAAACTATGTTACACACACACACACACACACACACACACACAGTCAAACACTCAAACCTTATAATATGTGTAGATATCCTGAATTCATTAGCTCAACTCTTCTAAAGTAGGGCTTTTGGACATCTTGGTATACATATAAGATATTCTTTGGTTAAGTGAGAATAAAGTATAGACAGTCTTTCCATGATAGCAGGAGGAT
Source organism: Dasyprocta punctata (assembly GCA_004363535.1). Lineage (NCBI taxonomy): Eukaryota > Metazoa > Chordata > Mammalia > Rodentia > Dasyproctidae > Dasyprocta > Dasyprocta punctata. The sequence continues at coordinate 27,873 of RJWM01013229.1, read as the reverse complement.
CTTTGGCTTCTACCTCTCTGTGTCCTGTGTTCATGCCCACTACGATGCCCTCCTTTTGAATGTAGGGAGGATCTGTTACTCCTTCTACAATACGGCACTTTCTTCACCCAAACTATCCACCTTGGAACTTTTCTGTTTCTTGACCTCACAGACTAACACCTCCTGCTGAATGAGGATTTCACCTCCTGTTTTCTGCAGAGTACCTTCTCATCATGGAAATTATCACATACTCATCCAAGAATCATTCCTTCCATCAATGCTCATTTGCCTGTGCCTGGGGAACACAAAAGTGAGAAGACTTTAACCTGCTAGGTTACATTTTTGTATCACAGATCCCTCTTGGAATCATACAGAAACACATGGAGCCGTCAGAGCACATTCCTATATAATCACTTCCAGTTTGCATATAATTCTGGAGGCTTCTAGACTCTCTGAAGGCCATTCAGAATTCCCTCCAAGCCTTCTGCCCCAGACTAGAAGGCCATTGAGCCAGAAGCCTTTCCTGTATGCCAGTACCTCTCCAATAGGCTTCGCCCGGCAGTGGGAGGCCCTTCTGTCCAGTTGATCCCATCCTCAGAAGCCAGCTCTCTGTTTCTTCCACCCCCCGTGTCACACTCTAAAGAGAAAGGTAGACTTCCACTAGTCAAGTGACCATTAATTTTGAAATCATTGCCTAACACTTGGCTACACATGGTCTGTGGGGCAAACTTCCCCATTATAAAGAACTGAGATCTAACTGATGTTCAGAAAGTCCTCGTGCAGCACGTGACACATTCCCGGGGACTCGGGGTATGGGGGCGGGCCCATGGTGCTGGGCTCTGGTGTCGGGAAATCACTCTTGCTGGCCCATTTGGGACAGGATGACATTCTGGCGGGGAAGCAGTTGTGACTTTGGGTCTGAGTGTGCCCCTGATGGAATCACTCACAGATGGTTAAGTTAAACGCAGCCTTCATAGTGGTAAGGCATTTCAGAAGCAGCTAAGCAAGTGGCCCATGAAATGGAGGCGCCAGAAGCCCCTGGAAGCGTTGTCAGTGAATCACCCAGGGAAGCCGTTGTGTCACTGGTTGGTAATGAGTGTTTCCAGGAGCCACGCGGGGAGCTTCCTTCAACCTGTGAGAAGGCCGGGTGTGTGGCATTGTGCGTCACATCACGAGGGGAAGTAAAAACAAGTGATAAAAAGCAAGGGGGGGGGAAGTTTGGGCCTGGAGCCAAGAAGATACTTTCCGTGGAAAAGGGAGGGAAGAAATACCACTCCACCCCTCCTGTCCAAATGGAAAAGCATTTAATTGAATGTTCTGTATAGAGGTGAAAAAATACCCTGTGGAATTCCCAGTGTTTCATTATCCAATTGAGTTTGGTACCTCAAGTTTCAAAGACCATTCTCCTGAATGATTATTCTTATTTCCTTGTCAGTCTGCCCTGTGTTCAGAAAACCCCTGCTGGGCTGCATCATTTAAAAGTCAAAACCCTGGAAGTATTTTTATGCCCAATATAGTAACAGAGCAGATTCTGGTATCACTCATTTTATTCTGCTCAGCCTCCTTCCTCTTGTCTGTTATGTAGATTACTGTGCTACTAAGGATGCTTGGAATCCATGGGGCTGCTACTGAACCCTTTCCTAATACTGAGAAAGGCCTCAGGAGGGAAAGGATTAGAAGGCTTAGCAACAGCAACATCTCTGGGCAAGCATTTAAGCAGAAAGATGGCCCTCTCAGGTTCCTCTTGAAGTCAGGAAGAAGTGACTGCCTGGGGCCGTGGTGAGTAGCTTTGAATAAGAGCTGTCTGCATCAAGAGGAGCCAGGCCTTTGCAGGGCTGCAGAAGCTCAGACAGGTCGCCTGCTAGAAGCTTTCCACAAGGCCAAGGTGCAGGAGGAAAGCCAGGAAGGGAACCAGCAATCCAGCCCTCCCTGTAACCTCACAGGCTCTGTGAGTAAGCAGCCACCTTTGGTGAACCCTTGAAATCAGCCTTCGATTATTTGAACATCGAAGCAGTTATTAATATTTTTCCTTCCTTGTGGTCAGCCGGGAGTGGGAGTAAAGAATCCTTTCAGATGCTCTCCTTCAGAGGCAAGCTCCTAGGGAGAGCTGATCAACAGCCACATAAAAGAGTTGTTGAAAAGTCTCCTGTTGGACTCCTGTAGCACCCAGCACATTCTGACTACTTTAGAAAGTGCTTGGTGATGCTGAGTCTAATCATATTTTCTCAGAGGCTTACTTTCTCCTTTGACTGAAATGCATAGTTATATTGTCATACCTTAGCAAATACCTCATAAAAATAACACCCGTCAGCCTAAATATTTCAAAAACTATAAAGCTGTTATATTTTATCTCTAAGTTGTAGAATGATTTAAACCAATTTTTCCTACTTCAGTCCCTTCAAGGTTGATCATCCTGCCTGAATTCCTCCCTCACAGGGGATGTAAATGTCCTCCTACCTCCGCGTTGGCACAGAGCATTTGTTTTCCAAAGTTCAGGGCTGAAGACAATGACCATGGAGCAACTTAGGGAAACCACCATGTTACCTTCTCTGATCCCCCAGAGTCCTCTGCTCCATTTCAAAGGAAAAGAGCAGGGAGCTGAGTGAGGGCCCCTCACCCTCCCTCCTTCCTAGTGGTCACCCATGGGCAGATCGCTGTGCTATTGCTCATTCCACCTCAAGACTGAGCCAGTGGCAATCTCTTTTCTACAGTTAATAAGTCCAGAACTCTGCATGGAAGTTCTAGCTTCCGAGCTGAGAATTCTAGTTTACACTGATGTCTCAGTGGTGGAACTTAAGGGACCTGCAACCTGAAGGAACCACTTCTTTCAGTTCACAAAAGGACCACCCTCTCCGTCCGAGCAACCTAAGCCAAGGACAGAGACAGCAGGATGAGATGCTTAAGAAGCCAGTCAGATAGAGGGTCATCCCTCTAATGGAACCAAGGGACCTCAAATTGTGATCCCTGCTTAATGACAATCGCTAGTGTGTCTTGTTTCCGTGCACCAGCCACTCGCCCTGCATTGTTTGGTTGAATGGTTCAATCCATTCTGTGAATCACATTATCTGTCTTCTGCATTTTATAGTTGAGGAGATAAAGGTTTGGGGAGGAGGCTAGCACCTCACCCAACGTCAGATAATTAGTAAACATTGGAACAGAGACTTGCACCAAGCATCTCACCAGCAGACCCCACCTGTAACCACCCCTACTGGCCCAGTTCCTCACCAAAGGCCACCTCTGGCTCCTGATGCCCAGCAAAGCCAAGCCATGCAACAGTTGTGGCCATGGACTAACTCCACTTTGCCAGACTGTTTTGAATCCTGATGACTCTTGAGTCTAGACTAGGAAAGTGTCTGAATTCTCGATTGTTTTTAAAGACATTATGGGCACCTTACAGATCATGTCCTACTCACTTAACGCTGCAAAAACTTGCCATCCATCATTCATTCATTCATTCATTCATTCTTTGCATTCATTAACCACACATCTAGTGAGTGTCTGATGTTTTCTCAGGAATACCTTTGGGCCCTGGGATACAAACTAGTGGAAAAAATCCGGTAACACTTGCTCTCTTGGCACATACATTCTCCTGGCTGTTTCTCCTGTTAAATTCCTTACATTGGTTAATGGTTGATTCTTAGAGACAGATAGAAATATCTCCATCAAAGGAAGAAACTGAGGTTCCAGAAGGTTCCAAATGGTTGGCCCATGGCAGTACAACTGAATACCAAGGCCAAATGAGCTCAGTTCCCTCTAACACTGGAGAGAACCTGGATTCTTTGTCATTGCAGTAGTCTCTACTGCCCCTTATGGGTTCATGTGGGACTACATGGGAACGTGAAAATGCCAAGTGTTACCTAGAGTCAACTCCAGTTTGTGCTCATCTTTTCACTGAGCTACTTTCGACACCTCCACAGGGGACACTCCCTAAACAGCCACACTCACTTGCTGGTTCAGGCAACAATCAGATGGTGAGCCCTATTCTTAGTCACAAACTCTTCAGGAGCTGCAGTTACAGTATGGAAGACAGGAGAGTCCTCCCCTAGGTGGAGTTCACATTCGAAGGACATATTTTTCCCAGCTCAGTCTTCTCAAGAATTCTCTTTTCATTTTATACCATTGATCTTTAGTTCCATTTGTGACACACTGGATTACAGAAACTCTGAACTTGACCCTGAGGTCATATTCCAAGCATTTGACACCGGGGTCCATCAGATTGGATACTGGCCCTCAGGTCCCAGAGGATTCCTGGAGCTCTCCTCTGTGACAAGCATCAAATTATAAGGAGGTGATGGGGGATCCCAGGAGAAGGCTGGTCCTTCCAACAGAGAATCTGGGAGCTTGCAGCAGCAGCTTTTTTACCTAGGAGGATAGGAATATTTCAGTGTTTCTGCCATCGCTGTGCCTGTGTGTACTGGTGGTCTGTTGCCCCTCCAGCTTACATATGGAAGTTTTCCCTTTTTGCCTAGACCGAATGCCCACTGTGAATAGGGTCACTTTACCTTTTCCTTCTGCCAAATGAGACTAGAACAGGGTGCAGTGAATCTGATTCATCTGTGAGTGTATTTGGCATGAGTTACTCCTCATTGCTTAAAAATTTACTGTTAAAACTGAGCAAAGTACAGATGAGATAAACACCCAATTTTTATATGGTAATAGTAAGTAATAGTTTTATCTGTAAGTTTGTAGGAAAGAATGGTGACTTTTTAGTTGTTGCTATTGAGTAAGATTTGCTGTACATTGCATGTTACAAAGTTTGATTTGATAGAAAACAGCTTGGGGAGACTCATGTGTACAAAACAAAACTCACAGGGCAGCAGTAGTTCAAGAATAAATGCAGAGCAAGGACAGCAGTGCCATGGAAAAGGTATCACTGCTGTGTGCCACTGGTGCAAAACCTGGAGCCAAAGGGTTCTGCTGCCATCACCAACTTCCTCATTCAAGGGCAGACATGACTAATCTATCACTGCACTCAAGACCTTGGAAAACTCACCTCTGCCCTGCAAGGAGTGATCTGATCCATTTGTCAGTGGATCTGAGTTAGCTCAAGAGATAAAACCTACTTGCCATCATGGATCAAGACTGCTATTTAATCAGAAAATAAAGATACCTTCCCCACCCCACCCTAAGAAATGCTGATCATTTACCTGTTCAAGAAAAAGCACTGTTTAGCTTCAGATGCATGCACTAATTTAATTCAGTACTCAAAATGTTTGTCAATTGGGGAAGATCAATGAGTAATGAATGTTAAGGGTAGAAGTGTGCTTGGACCATGTGTGTGTGTGTGTGTGTGCACGCGTGTGTGTGTGCGTGCATGCATTCATACGTTTTACTCTGCAGTAGGATTCCTTTAGATCTATGCCTAACAAGACAAAAAGAAAAAAAGCCACAGCCTCCTCAGAAGCGCTTTGTAGCATGTTCCCTCCGCCAGCTTGTGCTTGCCTCACAGGCAGCATGGTTCATGTGTGTAGCTGTCTCCTGTCCCCAGCCTAGGTTCCAGTGTGAGATATCATAGGGTTGTCACAAAATGATAAGATGTTTTCTTTCCCAGCTAATTCTTAGTTGAGAAAACTTTTTCTGATGACAGAATGACAAGTAAAATCACTGTTTAACTGGAGCCCAGGGAGGAAAGAGCCCGGCCCCTCTTGGCTGCCCACCAGAAGCCAGGTGTCCCTTGCAACACCATCTTGTCTAATATATATCATGACACTTGCAGTGGAGAACAGCCTCCCCACTTCCAATCTGACAGACAAGAGCGTCAAAGCTGTTAAGCATGTTAGGAGCCCTACAACCTGAAAGCTAATATTAGATTGCAGGTCTGTCTGATTTCAGAGCTCTTTCTGCACTACCTAAAATATTCATGCACCCGGTGAAAGCTTTCCTATTTTCCTCCTTGGACTGTTTTTTAAATTTGTAGCTCTGCTTTCAATACAGGGTTTCTTGGAATGGGATGATGGGACTTCTGGCTTTCACTCTTTGACCATCATTTCAAAGGGAAGGAAGAGGTGAGGCTGAAGGGGAAGTGGCAGAGTGAGCCATTGATACAGATCGACCTTTGAAACACGGACTGGATAATGTCTGAATTATTCAGTACTGTTTCTAAAGTTGCATCCCCACCCTGGGATAGGGGTGAGAGGTACAAACCTCCACAAGGCCTGGGTGGTTACCGTTAGTAAATGACACCGAGGAGCAGGTTTGGGAAACAGAGCTAGGCGCAACTGGGGCACTCAACGCTTTAGCTAGATTGGGAGGTCTTTACTCCGTAAAGATGACTACAAGTCTCTACCAAGGGCCTTGGTGAGGACCCACCTTGGAAACTGTAGCTCACTCCCCTTGGATCAGGGGGAGAGAGCTAATGAAGGGCTATTTACACAGCATTCCCCCCAAGACTCTCCCTCCTCTCTCCAGGTCCCTGCTGGTGTCCCACATTTGACATCAGGAGGAATAGCAGATGTAGCCCGGGGGTCAGGGAAAGTCCCAAGGCTGGCCAGTCTAAGGGTGGCATATGCAATAATAGCCACGCATCTCAGCATCTAAAGATTTTAACTGTGTTTTACCCTTATGTGGAGAGAAATTGTCCATAAAGCAAGGATCCAGGTTGATTAAACCCGTTCTGTCTTGGGCAGCTGGCTGTCAGGGTGTCTGGTGAGTTATTTTAAGTCTAATGTTTGTAAAAGTGATAAAAACAAATGAACAAAGACGCCGGTTGCCCAGAGTACCTAAAGTAACTATTTATTCTGGTCACCTTTAAAGGTCAGAGGCTTTGCTTTACACAGGCCTGAAGATGGTGCCGCTTAGTCTGTATATCTTATGCCATAATAGACGGCTCTGATCTGCTGTGTCTCTCTTGTTATAGGCTGCAGGAAGGGTGTGCAGGTCATCCTGTAGTTTCTGCTTTTGTTTATTTAATTTCGGTGTAACATTATTTAAGTCTGTGTATTTGAAACCACCAAGTGTACTTTCCAAAATACACACACTCAGGAAATACCATCATTTTCCCACTTCTTTGCTATTCTTTTTTTTTTTTTCCTCTTCTTTATCTTCTTCATCATTAGAAGCAGCAGAAACAACCCAGCTAACGTTTATTGAACACTTCTATGTTTATGTGCTGGGGCATGGATCATCTTGATGCTGACAGATCCCTCAGAGGTGAGCACAGCTTTGATTTTCAGTTTTCACACGAAGAAACCGAGGTCTAGAGAAGTGAAGTAACTCCCCCAAGGAAGCAAAATTATTTAGAACTTGGCAGAGGTGGGATTCCAACCAAGGCTGTCTGCCACCAGAATCCTCACTTAAACACTTAGTTTTATATTGTTAAAGCCAACACGTCTGCTCAGGGAGCAAGGGATAAACACGGAGATATGGGCTGGGTGGATGGTGTATCTAATCCTACACCGTGCCGTCACCATGTCGGAAGGCACTGTGTGGTCCGCCGTCATGTTTATAATGGAATGAAGCTAGATAGCGATCGAAGAAAAATCTAATACATCTTATTTTTTGTTGTTCAGTTCAGTTGCTTGTGCATAATTCATTTACAAATTGATACTAATGAAAGTTGGTCTTGAAATATTGTATACTGCCCAAATTAAGAGCTTGGCACCAAATTCCCTCTTGGACTACAAATCATTTACTGTTGCCAAATTAAAGTCCAGAGTAATTTACCAGAAGATGGGCTTTTAACCCTAATATCAGGATGCACTCAGTAGTTTGCTCTGGAAGCTCATTAGCTTCTGAAAATGGTTTGTCGTGAAGGGGACACTGTCAGGGTAAACACATCATATTAGTCTTTTTTCCCCAACATTAATAATTCTACCTTGTACTAAGAGTGAAATAAATGTACTAAGAGAGAAATCTCTTGTTCAGTGCTAATTCATTTGGATCCATTTATTTCTATCAGTGACTTCTGAGAGTCATTCAGTTCAGGACAATTTTCCATATTCAACCTCCAATTCGGTGTGAGGTGTTTTGCTTTTATAATTAACAGAGACATTTTTCAAATAGAGAAAAGATTGTTTTATGCTTTTGGGGAAAAATAATATTATGCTACTGAATTTGATTTTCCAAATTGAAATGTGGACAAACTGTAGATTTTTCATTCCAGCGTATGTCCCCATTTCTTGATGTTATGGATTTTGGATGTTTGGAAACCCACTACTGGGCTTCTAACTGTCAGATTTGGACAATTTATTGGCTCCTAAGTAGGAGCAGTGAAAGTGCTGCATTATCATGAGACACTGGTGCACACAGAAATCATCTGTTTTCTAAGTGGAAGCTGAGGACCTGCGTACTGCACTCGAATGCAATTGCACCTTTGCTTTAGTGGATTTGGTTGGTGACATTTTGATTAGAAGATGTGAACTCTATATTGTATATTCGTCTGTGTTTTCAATAGTAATTTTCTAAAATTTGCTTTTCATTTATGTGTTTATTTTAGGTTAAGTAAATTTGAGATTAAACCCAAAGTCTCTCATCAGAACAAAGAAGTTGAATCTCTTGGTGATCTAGGTCTATTTTAAAATGTTACGATTTTCTTGTATCAAGACCAGTTCGATGGGTTTTCACACCCATCTTGAGGCAAATGGTGGCTGTTGCCTTCCAAAAAGACTTCACATCAATGAAGAGATATGCAAGGCATTCCTGAATACTAAATTGTGTTTTTAACTTGGGCCCCATGGGACAAAGAAGAAGGGATGGACTTTAGGGGGCCTTAACCTCCCAATATGTGAAACAATGCTTCCAGTGCATAAACATTCCACACAAGTGTTATCAGTTAACCAAAGGGCTTATGACCCAAAAGGGTTAAGAACCATTAATCTTAGATCATCTTAGATCATTCTTCTAAATAAAGGTTCAGGCCAGTTATATATGATTTGAACATATTTACATATATTTGCATAGTGCTTTTCTTTGGCTGTGCCAGTCTACTACTGCATACCTCATTATAGAAAAGGAGTGTGGAATTTACCTAAAGCCCAGGGGAATACTGATCCTGTGCTAATTGAAGTTTGTTCTGGGATCTGAGAGTCTCATGAGAAACCCAGATCCGTGCGGAATTTGGTTATTTCACTCATTTGCAGTCAATATTCAATTATTTAAATACAGCATATGCATTTTTAAGCATTTTACTCCCTTTTTCCTTATTTTGTCTCCATTTAGCACATTTTTGTATCACTAAACAAGAGGGTAAAAAAAGAACGGTCTTTTGAAACCTGTCATCAGCAGAAAGTTGTTTGTGAACTTTACCAAGAAATGATTCAAACCAGTGCTTAAAAATGTTTACACACAATCTCTTAGAGTGCTTGATGTCTAAACCTGTGGTATGTTGGGTCCTTTTAATAAACAGCAAATATTCTACCCTGTTTAGTTTCCTATAAACTCAGATTCATCCTTCACCCTATAGCGCCTTAAAAAGGCAACCACAAACACCTCTGAGATACACATGGATTTATTTTTGAATCTTTTGTCCCTACCCAACACCAGACATATTGTCAACCTATTTCCAATTAACCTGGCTGATGAATTCACAAATCCTTGCCCTGCTGGTTGCCCGGTTGGAAGAACTTCAAGAGATTCACAACTCCTTTGGATCCAAATACTTGGAGCGAAACCCCTGCCAAATCCACCCCATCTCCAGAGTCCTCAAGTTTAGTGCAGTCACATAGAAACTGCTCTGCTCTTTGACTTCCTATCAAGTCAACAATAATCAGATTCAGCCCTATTCACATATGTTAAGTCAGAAGTGCAGCCAGTGTCCAGGAGATTAGCGGTGTTACTGCTGGATTAACCCAAAGCAAAAAGAAGGAGCAGGCATGGGACCAGCAATCAAGGAACCTGCACAAGTTAGCTGGGGAAAGGAACTTGGAACTGTTGGTTTAATCACTTCAGCTCATTCATACATAGACTATAAACTGATTCCAAGTAATTTCACTGTTTTTCTCAGCATCCTCTGACAGCTCTTTAACCTTCAACCCTTCAGATGTAGACTTGAGTCTTAAAAGTTTGTTATCTGCATTCATGCCAACTCCCAGTGGCTTAGAGCCTGTTCTCAAGATCAGATGCCAATGAAAGGATTGAAAGGCATGCAGGAAACTGAGAAGGAACAAGAGAGAGCCAGGGGATGGTTGGAAGGTGGTGCAGGATGTATGGATGGATATGTGACTGCCATGGGGGAGTGGGGCCTGGCTCCATGGAGGACCTAAGGAGACTGACAGGCTGTCTCAGCACTATCCAGCCAAGGGTGGGCCACTGGGGCATCTATTTTCCTTCTCCTTCATATTGTGAGGGCTACTTCTTTAGGCTATAGCTTTCTGTTACTTCCAACCTGCTAAGAGAGTAGGCTCGTAAGTTCCTGTGACCACAGAAAGCCCTCAAGCAGAGTCCTAGGGCTCTGGAAAGAAGACAGACACCGTGAAAGCAGGACATAGGCAACATGACAGCAGAGTCCCGCCCATCTGTTGGCATCTGACCCTGGGGAAGCCAGTGGCCTGCTCAGATGCACGCAATGGTCTTTCCTGCTCCTAGTGATAGAGGCAAAATGGGCGGCTACCTGTTCCAAAATTTTTCTAAGAAGGGGGCTTGAGGGCCTGTAGAGAGGGCCAGCAGATCTCCTTGTCTCTGGTGGCTCTCAGGGGCTGACAGGCCCCTAGGGCATTGCAGAAGAAGCAACACACTCCCCCATGGAAGCAGGAGCGCGCTTCTTACATGGGTCAGTGGTCAGTGCATCTGTTCCAGGGGAGCCCTCTGAGGCGTCTCCCTCTCCTCCATTTTTTTTCCTTGGGGCTGTGCCTTTTAAGAAGTGTACATTAGACAAGAGCACGCTGAGGACAAAGGAACGAGGACTGCCTGGCTGCAACTTCAGTGCCGAGGGTGCTGCGGAGAAGGGAACCGCAGCCCTCACTAAAACGTTCATGCACATCCTCACCTCCCGCTTTGGGCTGGAATTTGCCAAGAAACAGACTGGGGTGGCTTTCCCGGTAGAGACTGATGACTGACTATCTCCATCATTCTTGTCTGGCCACTTCACCTTTGCCCTTGCTCTTACTTTCAAATAAACCCCATCGAGAACCCGTGCAGTCTCAGGAGCTCTAAATCATCCCTCTGGCTTCTTGGAATGGATTCACTGCTCCCTGTTTGGTTTTTCCCACCGCCGTGCTGTTCTGTGGTGGGAGCACAGCCAGACCATGGAGCTCAGGCGGCACCAGCACGTCCAGCTTTATGAAAAAGCAGAGGCTGCACTGACTTGTGCCTTCTGTTTGCTAGCCAGCTCCTCTCACTGATGCCTGGGTTACTCTACATGACTCAACTCACTGTCATTTTCTTGCGTGTAACAGACAGTTCCAGACTTACGATGTTTCAACTTAACTCTTTGTTTGGACTTTAAAATGATGCAAAAGTCCTAGAAAGTGGAAACAGTATTTGGCATTTTGGATTTTGATCTGTTCCTGGACAAACGATATGTGTGTCTTGTCACTGGAACAAAATACTGATACCCTCAACTGAAAGGAGGAGAGGTTTACTTTGGCTCACAGCTTCAGTAGCTTTGGTTCAGGTTTGGCAGTCTCACATACAGAAATAGCATGGTGGAAGGGACTGGCAGAGGAGAGCTACTCGTATCGTGGTGACAGGAAGTGGAGAGAAGGCAGGGAAAGAGATCTACCCTCCCAGGTCATGTTCCCAGTGACCCACCTTTCCTGGCCAGACCCCACCTAACAGCAAAACAACTATATCACCCCTTGATTCAAACATCTTCCAAAAGCCCCATCTGTTGGTGAATGAGGCATGGGGGGGTGGTTCTTGATCTAAACTGTAATATGGGGTTTGATACTGTCTTGCAAAGCTGAGCAGTGCCAGCAAGCCACAGCTCCCAGTCACCCGTATGCCACAGTGTGCTGTACTGCTAAGCTGTGATGTTTGTTTGGTAGGTGCTGAATGTATTTTTGACTTGTGACTGTATTTTCAGTTCAGGATAGGCTATTGGTAAATAGCCTCATCTTGTCAAATTGCATGTTTATGTGGTCGGTGGTGCTGGAGTAGCTTCTTGAATATGTAGACAGTGAAAAGATGTCAAACGTTCTCAACTTTGAATAACTCTCCTTGAGGGGAATTTTGTTTTAAATGTACATCTGTTCCCTCTTGCCTATTGGATCTTCTTCATCTCAGAATTCTGAAGAGGAAAGGTATTCTCTGCCCAGTTTGCTGACTATTATCGCACCCAGAGCTCAAACCCAATGTTTATTTGGGATCTCTGAGCAGCACAGACTCAAGTTTTTTTTAAATGCCAACATATGAAGCAGAATGTGAATTTCTTATAATTTTCTTTTAAATGGAAATTTAGAAAACAATGCAAATCCTCCTACAGTCCATGTGAATCATTTAGGTGTAGCTTTGTATAAAAATAAGGGTAAAGAAAATGTGGTATATACCTATAACTGAATGTTATTCCACCTTACTAGTGGAAGAAATCCTACTATTTGTGACAGCAGGGGTGGATCTGGAAGACATTATACATCATGAAATGAGAGAATCACAGAGAGACAGGTGACTGCATGATTCTGTTTATATGAGGAACATTGAGTGCTAAAACTTATAGAACAGAGATTGAGTGGTGGTGGCCAGGGGAAAGGAGCTGTTTCTCAGTGGGCATAAAGTTTCATTTATGCAAAACAAAAAAGCCTCTGAGACCTGATCTATTACATGGGGCCCGTAGTTAACAGTAAAGTATCACGCACTTAGTAAGTGAAGGGTGCAGAGCTTCTTTTAGGCCTTGTCACAGTGCAGACTCACACCGTAGAAACTTTTAAGAAGTGACAAATGTGTTTATTATCCTGACTGTGGTGATGGTATTATGGGTATAGACACATCAGACTCATCAAATTATATGCATTAAACATGTATGATTTGTATTGTAGACTTGCTATACTCAATGAAATAGTTTTTAAAAGATCCTTGATTTCCATGTCATCAGATGATCATGGGTTTGAACCCTTCATCTGCCATCTGGGCCTCTCCCTTACTTTCCACATAGGATAAATGTGCCTTGTAGCATCAGTTTGTGGACTAGCAGCCCTCTGCCTGGCCCAGAGCACAGATGGACACTCTGTTTTTGGAGTAAACCTCCTTGCCCACTTAATCCATAGCAAGGGATCAGACTATATGGTGGAACACAGCTTCCCAGAATAAGTATTCAATGGAGAACAAAAGAACTATGGCATAATTTACGAGTAGATCTATATACCTATTGGAAGACATATTAAGACATTTAAAAATAAGCCAAGATTATTAAAGCATGTTCACAAATTTCTCAGAGTTGATCTCCCACCTTGCCTATGTTCACAGTTTCCTTCCTGTTTCAAGCAGAATTACTCATTGATATTTCTTGGCATAGTGGGCTCTTCCTTCGTCTATCTTTCCTCAGCCAACGACATAAAGGAAAATCATCACAGTAGACCACATGGATTGTGAAGTATCCCAGGAGTTTGTTACAGGGACGAAAGTGTGGTTGTGTTTCCACTTTTAATGTGTCTGTACTGGACAGCTTCGGCCTTCCCACTTTTCCCCATGTCCAGTGTCCTTTTCTCTAGTTGGACCACAATATGATATTCAGATAGATGGGTCCTAAAACCCAAGAGCGGGGAGGGCAAGTGCAGAGGAGATGGTGATTACATTATCAAGTTGATTGGTGATGCTCAAGAACAAACATAACTGTAAATTTGTGGGGGTTTTGGCTTTTCTCTTCATTTGATGATTAAATCCTATAGCTGTCCAAAGCCAGTCCTCGGCTTATCTCAGCTGTGCAGAGCGACAGCTCTGGTTCACACTGTTACTAGAGAAACAGACATAGGAGGTCCCAGTGAGCAGATTGCCAGAAGCGTGTGTTTGGGCAGGGTAGCAGCATGGAGGTCGGCCTGCAGGGAGCTGGGACTGGGGCCACTGGCAGAGAGTTCAGGACAGCAGCGAGAGATCCCCAAATACGCGCATGACAGAGGGCATGTCACTCTGTGAGTCACAGTCAAAGTCAGTAAAACTTTGTGGAAATGTAATTTGAGAACGAGCGTGAGAGTCTGATTTCGTACTTTTCTCATAGTCTGGTGATGTTTAATAGAGTTTTTGTGGATGGAAGTCTTGGGAGAGTCCAAGTTCTATCTCAAAGGTGCAGCTTTGCCAGTCTGTTATAAGCATGCTAAACTAAATTCTATAAAAATGTCAAGGTGTGCAGACAGTACCAATCTCCTGTTTGCACACTTTGCATGCAATTAAGACAACTCTCTCTTCCTTCTAGCATTGTATAGACTCTTCTATTTTGATCACCTTTCCCACTCTTCAGTGGAAACTTTACCTAAGTCTGTCCATTGCCTTCCAACTTCTTCGAAGCCCGATAGTGGTTTGAATCTACTCTTTCAGTCTCTCCCCAAACATGCAGTTGCTTCCTTTCTGGAGTGGGCTTAGAGCTGTGTCTCAGAGAGAAAACATAGACCTGCTCCTTTTTTTTGTAGGGAACCATCAGTATCTCCCCATTTTCCTGTCTGCTGTGTTCTTTATCCTTCCAACCCAGGCTCCCTAGGTACCCTGAACATAGTCCATGATTCCCTAACTACCAATGAAATCACAAAATTTATACCTGAATACAACTAATATTTAGGATTTGAAATGCAAAAACATGGGTCATTAAAAAACACATTTTTAAACTCAGAAACTTGAATTTTTAAAATTCTAAAGCTTTTTATTCTTGACATTTTCTTTCTTTCTTTCTTTCTTTCTTTCTTTCTTTCTTTCTTTCTTTCTTTCTCATTTTGCAACATTACCTCTTTCCTGAGGTAGTTAATGATAAAAATTGGGGCAACAGATAGAGAAAATTTGGGCAGAAGATCTTAATTAATTTCTTCCCACACTTGCAGACTGCCTCATTGGAGCTTCAGTTGAGTAAATATTTTTTTTTCCTTCAGCAGAGATGATTCCCAAGCATTCTCAGGCAGTGAGAGTTGGAGGCTTTGTGTATTTGTCTTGGAATTCACATGGAACGGTGATGAATGAAATGTGGTTATGTTTCCCCAGCAGTGAAATTTCAGGTCCATAGAGACAGGATGCTTTCATTCTGACACAGTAAAGAAAAGAAAAGAGAGAGAGAGAGAGAGAGAGAGAGAGAGAGAGAGATACAGTGAAATTCACAAAAAACAATATGCTCTAGAATATTCCTGCAAGGAGGGAGCAGCTGTGAGCATACCACCAAGAGGGTGAATTCTAGGGGTAGGAAAGGAGGTCCCTGTTTTCAGAGAGCAAGACCAATAAAGTTTTCAGTCTAAGTGACAAGTAACTGCTACTTTCTGAGTGTAATCTTTTACATTTGGGAGCAGGCCCTTTTATTTATTTATTTTTTAAACAACAGACTTACTTTGCTTTTACTGACACCAGAGATTTTCAGATTTATCCACACAGTCAATGCTCACATGGTATATAAACACACAACATAGTAAGTACCTGCTATATAAATGCTTTTGTTTGTTTTAATCCTTTCAAATGAATAAACTTTTTTTTTTTTGTAAGAGAAGAAGAGTTGAAATTTTCCAGGGAGGGAAAGTAAGATATGTGTTGACTGCAGAAGCAGCAGAGTTGATGGGGAGAGGTTTGGAGGTTGGCAGGGAAAGAGTGAGGAAAGGGGAGGATTGTGAGGTCAAGGGAGCTTGGCCACTTAGCCCACACTGAAGATCCCTAGAGACGGAACCATGACTGTAACATGGTGATTCTCCTTGTGGGCTCAAGAGAAACACTTTCTATATTGCAAAGAAGAAATAGATGTTTCCTTTTTTCTTATAAAACGTGAAAGGAACAATTAAACCCCAATTTTAAACCCAAAAAGCCACAATGAAGACTTTTGTATGTGGATAGTAACGGTTAAAGGGTAAATGTTTGCAGCTGGATCCATAGAAATAATTCTCATAGATTTATTAGCAGCCTTTATTTAGTTTCCCTTGAACTTGAGACATACTTCTCAAGGATATGTTGGGTCATTTTCAAACTGTGTGTTCTTTTCCTTAAAATGATCAAAGGGAATTGCTTATTATCCAGGGTCAATGCATTAACTGGAGACAGAATATTCCCCAATTACAGCATCACTCGGATGTAGTTCTTACGCAGCTCTAGGCAAGGGGCAAGATGGGCAGAGAGGAAAATGTGAAGTAAAAATATCCTAGGGTCTGACTTTGGTCTCCAGCTAACTAGCTCAGTGACCTTGGGCAAACCCTCTCACCTTTCTGCATATGTTTCCTCATGTGCAAAATGAAGTAAGATGGGGCAATTCCAACAACCCCTTTATTTCTGCTTCTCCTAAGGTTTGTAGAACTGTTAAATTACTGCATGCATGAAATGATTTACATTCATCCTCTTTGAAATAATGGAGCTCATTTGCTAGGATCTCCTGCTCCTTGTATTTCTGTTAAACAAGATCTAACAGCCTTTGATATCATTCTGTCTACTTCTAGGGAATTACAGATATAATATCATTTGATTTTGTGGTAAGAAACTGTCACTGAATGCCTTGTGCTTTTCTGCAATGCTATCAGAGCTGAATCCTACCGCAGACAAGTGAAAGATGAAATAAGATGAATTGGCAGAAGGAAAGTTTGTGGATACAAGCTTTTTGAGAAAAGCCACCGGAAAAAAAGACTTTTCCCCATCCTGAAGAGTGTTAAAATAGTTTTTGGCAAGATGATGTGACAAGATAAAGGTACGCAGTTCTCTGTAGGCACCTGCTGCACACCAGGCACAGGTTAGACAATTTTGTACAAAATGAAGGTGTTTATCCTCATTTTATACGTCCAAAAATCAGGCCACAATGGAGTTAAACACACTGCCCACTCAGTAAGGTGAGTGATGCGACTGAGAGCTTCATCCAGAAATTTTAACTCAGGGAACACTAAAAATTTATTAATCACAGGTAAGAGTTCTGCAACCCATTCTTCTTAGGGTAGATTTCAATCAGCAACGCACATCTTTCTATGTTAGCATGCATAGAAATATCTCATTCACATTAGCTACTGTATGATAATTATCCTGTAGTCTCCCATAAATGAATTAATTCAGTTTTTTCCCTATTATTTTTCACAATTAAGTATGACCCTAAAGTGGCGTCCTTGGACCTGTCCACATGGTCACACATAAGAGTGTTTCTTCTGGAGAGATGCAAAAATATAAGCATACATCTGTAGAAAGGCACACATGTGTACAAACCTATGATATATACATATATATATATATATATATCACATACATTTTATATATCTGTGTATATATGTCCATGCATGAATTTTAAAAGGTCCTGTCAAATTATGCTTCCAAATGGCTATACCAAATTATACTCCTTACCTCTACCATTGTATGAAAGTATCTACTCTTTCCTAGTGTCACCAATGCTTAATGTCATCAAACTTCAAACACTGTTCATGCTATTATTACATTATTTTTTCATGTACACGTCCCTGATCGTGGATGGGTCTGAGTGCCTCTCATGTTACTTTCCTCCAGAAAAGAATCATAGGCTGTGAAGGAACAGCAGGGTAGCCTTGCCCTGTGTTATGCAGAAAGCCAGTGGGTTTCTTCCAGATGAGAATGTCATTAGATGACATTATTGTTAAGATTCACTTGGTAGTGCGAAGGAGGCTAAGCAGTCTGTTTAAGCATGTAAGTGATGATGCTCAAATCTATCAGAATACTAACCCTGAAATCAGGTCTGAATTTACAGCCATAATATCTATCTTTGGATTTCATTTTATGTTTTTACCCTTGATTTATGTACGTACCTTCCTTAGCATCCCATATCTCAAGCAACATAAATGTATTAAAGTAATGGAATTTAGCAAATATGTTACGGTTACCATCTTTGTTCCCAAGAGGGAATTTGGAAATCTGACAAATAGTATAGCTTTCATTTTCAAGACCCATTTTCTGAGCAGTTTCACTAACAAGTCTCCTGATTTACCACACCATTAACAAAAATAATTCTTTCTGGACAGCAGTAAAAGGAGTGGATTAGCACAATTTACAGCTTTCTCAAGATACATATAAGGTTCCTGTTAAAAAAAAAAGGGGGACTGGTTTTTGATTAACTGATACATTGACTTGCTTTTAAGACATGTGAGTTCATTTTCTATAAGCCCATCTATTAAAGGCAGTGTCCCTCAAAGAGCAAGACTGCAGTTACCCAGTGTCCCGGCAACCTCTCCTGTTTGCCAGTGATTAAGAATTACTTAGTTGCTGACAGCCCTATGTCACTGGCTGAAAAGAGAACATTTTCCACTTCAAGCTGAAGACATGGTGCCTCCTTTTCCCCCATTTACACAAACCATTGTCTGGAGACAGTCTTTTGAATCTGTATGCACCAGTGCACATAGTCCCAGAAGAGAGTTGCCTGCAATAAACAGAGATAGAATGGTTGAAGGCTCAGGACAGCAGCTCATTCTGCATACCTGTCCTTTTTCACTTGCTAATGGTAGGGAGGAAATACATGTCTGTCAGATGGAAGGAGGAAAATGAGTAGGTCCTCCCAGGAAGGGAGATGTATACCTGTGGGGAAAGCTTGGGAAAGTTCCCTCTGAACCCTGGGAACTTTGTCTCCCCATCACAAAGGATGTCAGAGTATTTGGAGCACCCACTAAAATGGTCCACTGTGACCCTGAAAGACAGATGTCCCTGAGACAAAGTGGTATAGTGATGGGGCCATGGATGGAGGTAATTGGCTCACTCCAGGCAACTCTGAGATATGATCCTCAGCCCGCCCCCTTCCCTTCCTTTCTTTCTTGCAGCAGAAGAGATCTTCTTGCAGTAAGAAGATACATTTGAGAAAGAGAAGGGAAAGCTATGTGGGAAAAAGCCATTGATGGTTGTGTAGAGCTCCTGAGAAGGGGAGAAGGGATAGATTTCAAAACACAGGGAGGGGTACCGAGGAGCCAAATAGTGACTGACTGACAGAAAGATGCAACCACGGTAGAGGTTGCTGTTCGTTGTCCCCCATCATAGAGAGAGTTGGTCCTTTGCAGTTTCAGAGACACAGTCACCCACCTCAGGTCTTGAACTGGTAGAACAAGGGCTCAGCTGGGCATCCAGAGAGGAAGGGAGTCTGTGTCTCAGAAGCACAGGATGGGGGTTTCAGGTACCTGTGTCCTGAAGGGCCTCACGCTCCTGTGGGGCATGGAGGGAAATGTGGGCTAAAGTAAAATGGAAAGTGACATGTTTTGCTGATTTTCCCTAAGTTTATAAATTGGAGTTCAGAGAGACATTATTCAGTCAGGACAGATAAGGGCTCTGCTTGGTCAACCAACAAGGACGCCGTTCTTGGGGAAGGGATCCAGGACACAGATAGATTGGGGTTGCCGTGGCTCTTGCTGGGGTCAGAACCATGGTACCCCTGAGGCTGCTGCATCCTGTTTCTGAGCCCCCCATCCAGCTGGAGCTGCGTGCCTCTCAAGATGCAGAGACTAAAGCTTTATTGACTGATGTGGACTCTCCTAAGCATCAAAAGGTTCAGAACTGGCATTAGCTGACAGGCTCTTTTTAAGTGTAGAAAGTGCTTCTCTATAGACAGCACTCAGAGCTACCTGGGGTTAAGATAAAAGGCTTCAAAAAAGGCAGCTGCTTATGGAGGTTGCTGTGACCACTCACTTTGCTGCTGTGGCAGTGCCGGTCCCAGGCTGCTGGGCCGGCCTTGATATATTTCTCTCCATTGCCACAGAGCCAGTGAGACCCAGCCGGCCAAGCCTTCACCACTGAAACTAGATTCCTGTGCCTTTAATGCCTGACGCTCCCTTCTCCACCATGCATAAATTAGTCAGACCCAAATGGGTTGTGGGAAACCTGGTTTATAGCTTGGTCATCACAAGCACAGGGCACAGCTGGGCTTTTGGTTAACACCTGATGGGGTGGGGGTGTTCTTCTGGGACCAAGCCCTCAACCTGTGGGACCTGACCCTTTCTGCAGGTGATAGTGTCAGGAGGAATTAGGGGACATCCAGCTGGTGTCCGCAGGAGAATTTCTTGGTATGTGGGGGCCCCTGATACCTAATCTAGTGCCACAAGGGTCCTGCTGAACCAGAGTAGAATGAACACTTTGGGTTTCCCCATCCTTGATACTGGCCCAGAGAACTCACTTAGACACCCATTTCTTCTTGACCAGAAGCACCCTACAGCCCTGTGTAGTACACGGTGGGGTACAAAGAAGTGTTGGCTGGTCAGCAGCCAGCTCAGCATGTCCAGGGCCAGCGAGGCCGGAGCCCAGGGAAGAGTGGAAGGAAAGCCAGGGAGCCCAACGAGGGCGGAAAGTGAACATTCGCATCACAGCTTCACAGATCAGGGTCACAAGATCAGAGACACTGACTTAGCTTTTGTCCTGTGCCTCAGTTTCCTCGCTTGCACAATAGAGATAATAATGGCATATATTTCTTTCTTTTGGTGGTATTGGGGATGGAACCCAGGGCCTCGAACAGGCTAGGGGAGCGCTCACCACTGGACTGCACACCCAGCCCAGCGGCACATGCTTTGGGAAAGGGACAGGTCTTGATGGAATGAATGAGCTGCGTGTTTGTGTCAAGTGCTGCAAGTGGTGACCAAAACTTGGACATCACTGGGTAAATGTTAGCTGTAAGGTCCATTTTCAGAAACAAGCCACTTTCATCAGAGCATACCAGTTTCCCAAGGAAATCAGGTAGAGAGAGTGATGAGCAGGAATTCTGCACCCAAATCCTTTAGGATGCAGCTCCATTTGTGGTCTCTTTCTCGTCCAATCCTGGGCATCCGCTGCAGATCTCCTGTGATGAGCATTAGACTGTCACTTCGCTGGGTGCCATTTGTTGACCACCCATTATACTGCAAAGTCTCAACAGCTTTAATTACAATAATGTGAGGTTTGCTCAAACTATTACATTCTAGATGGTTCATGGAGGCTTTTAATTTAATTACATGCAGTTGAACACCACAGATGACTGTTGGAAACAGGAAGATGCTGTTCTTTCTGAATGCAACCCATGTGTTTAGGACTGATAAAATACAATACTGTTTTTGTTTCAGAATAGAAGGAAATGTATTACAGAGTGTGTGACAGTAAGTGGATGCTGGGGAGCCTTGATCTGGGGCATTGTTGCCAGAAACAGGCTGGATCCTGGTTAAGGGAAGGATGGGTGCAGGGGCCTGTGTGTAACTTCACAGGAGGTGTCCGGGGACAGTCTCCTTGAGAAACTGAAGCAAGGCGAAGGGGTGAGGGGTGCAGGCAGGGGTCACAGTCCCTCCAGAGAAGCGAGGATGGAGGATAACTGCTGTAGTTGAGGGAACCCAAGGAGGACTCACAAAATGAGGAAGGACAGTGCAAGAGCAAGCGCACAGTGAAAGGCGTTGAAAACCGCTGTTCCCAAGTCCATCAGTGAGGCTTTTCTGTCACCATCGGTGTTGGTGCCATCACCACCAGCGCCCCCTGCTGAGTTCCTGTGGGGCTCAGCAGGACATGAACCCCTAGTCTCTGCTCTCTTGAACTGCTGTAAAGAAAGGTGTGATGTTGCTACAAATGTAGACAGCACAGACGCTAAGGGGGCCCTACAGTAGCAGAATACATGGTGTAAAGGAGAGAAGACAAAGAATCCTCCCTGCAGGGTGGGTAGATGCAGTATAAGGAATTAAATCAGCCAAGCACTTTGGTCAGAGTGCAATAAA
This sequence comes from Dasyprocta punctata, assembly GCA_004363535.1. Classification (NCBI taxonomy): domain Eukaryota; kingdom Metazoa; phylum Chordata; class Mammalia; order Rodentia; family Dasyproctidae; genus Dasyprocta; species Dasyprocta punctata. The sequence goes on along the minus strand of RJWM01013229.1, from coordinate 6,208 downwards.
TTTTGCTGCACAGCGAACCCTGAAATACCATTCTATGGTGTGCCTGTCTCCTTTGTAACTTCTATCCACCTGTTCTCCACCATGGTAGGTGGCTGTGGTGGATTAAAAACTGGTGGTCAACCTGTAACACCAGCTGAACTGAATCAGCGTGGTGCCGAGCACGGATGGCCCAGCTGAGGTCAGTTGCCGAGATAAAAAGAAGTGGCGAGGACGAGTTGAGAGTTGTTGTTTGGTGCCGCTGGTTCTCCCGTTGCTGTGCGTTCTCCTGGAGGAGCTTGTCGAGCTTCTTTCCTGATATGAACTTGGCTGTTCTCCATCATCAGGTGAGCTCAGGGCCTTGTAGCTGGGGGTGGCTACGGGTCACTTTGGAGGAGCTCTGGTCCTTACACTAAACACCGCTTCCTGGTCTCAAAAGGGAAGTGGTGTGCAGCTCAATCTCCAGGAGAAGCTTGTCACGCTGGCTTCCTGATATGACTTCCTGATTGACTGTTCTCATCGTCAGAGGAGCTCAGGACCTTATTGTCACTGAGGATGGCTGTGGTACTTTCTTGGGAAGCTCTGGTTCTTACTTTGAGCGTCGCTTCCTGGCTCCAGTGAGAACCCTCAGCCTGCTGGCACAGATCCTTCATCCCACTGGCACAGACTTTCTAGCTTCCACCGCTGACCTTGGGGCCTTCCCAGTGCAGATCCGTGAGACAGACTTGCGTGAGTCCTTGTCGTGGACTCGAGGCCTCCTGTTGGATTTGTGGGAAGCATTGTCATGGGCTCTAGGTTTTCAGGTAAACTCATGCAGGTTATTGCCACGGGATCCAGGCCCTCAGCTGGATTCTCTAGGTCTTTAGTGTGTGGACAGATTTCCTGCACTTTCTTTGTATTTGACTCCTTGGGTGACCATTATAAATAATACTATAAATTAGGTGTCCTGTATTGTCTTGTTCTCTTTGCCATCCCTGACTACAACAGTGGCCATTCCTTTTTCTGACCATGACTCTCGCCTTGCAACAAGCATCCACTCATAAATGCCCTGCACCCTATGACCATCTGGGTCCATCCGTCCTGGTTCAGCATACTGACATGCAGTTCTTTTAACTCAGTGTATTCACTCTCTGTAAGAATATATTTCTGCTAAATCCATTGACTCTGCACACATACTCCAGTGAAATTCACACTCTGGGTTTTAGCTGCCTACAAGGAGAAAGGATGATGAATATAACAGTGATGAAATATTCATACACACACTGAGAGTTGTATTTAAGGGAATGAGTACACACACACATTAGTATATACATGTATTTATAGTTATATATAAATGCCTGCATGCATATGTACATGAAATTGCATATACATCTATGCTTATACATGCTTGCATATGCTACTATTATAAATACATACATAAACATTTATATATATTTAAATGGGCTTGTGAATATATTAAGATCTAGATATGTTTCTTGCATATCCATGTACAGGACTGTATATGCAGCACACATACATGTTTGTATGTGAATGCATGTTTGCAGTCATGCCTAGATGGTGACATGTGTGAATGTGCATGTATTTTATAAAACCTAATTGTACAGGAACTTCATAGCCCAGTTTCTCTTTCTATGTACATTACAACCTTGTTATTCATGTGCTACTCTTATTCCTAGATAAGGACTATGGGGCTCTGGAAGTTTAAGTTTCTTGCTTAAGGCCACTTAGTCAGTAAGCTGTGAATATGACGTTCAAACCGAGGGCTAAAAACCAAAATCACCCCCTCCATTGCAAGGCTTAAACAATAATAGCCGAAAGGGAGAAAAACAACAATGACAACAAAATTGAATAAACTGTAAGTCTGGTCCTTGAGTACTCACAGAAAATACATGTGGAGAAATGATTAGTACTTCATGATAGAAGGGAAGTAAAAATTTATATGACAGCATGGAAGAGAAGGAGGCATTTGAGGGGGCCCTCGATGGTTGAGTAGGAGTTTGTAGAAAGGGTAGAGGAGCTAAGGCGTTTGGTTTCTATTAAAGGTATAGGATCTTAGTCACTTCCTTGTTTCTGGGACAAAGTAACCGGTACCTACAATTTTAAAGAGGAGAGGTTTATTTTGACCAACAACTTTACAAGTTTCAGTCCATCACTGGCCGGCTCAAATGCAAAAGGCTCAGTGATGGAAGGGCCTAGACAGAGGACAGCTGCTCGTGTCATGGTGGCCAAGAAGCAGAGAGAGAAGGGAGGAGCCAGGGAAGGAGACGCACCTATGTGGTGATTGGCCTCTTTGATCCGGACCTACCTCCTAGTGGCACATTCAGCTATGAAGGCATAGGATCAATCCACTGATGAGCAAAGCATTACCAATCACCTTCCAAAAGTGGCACCTTTGAACACATTAAGCTTTTATGGGTGTTCTAGATCTAAACCATAACATATAGGCATCATTACAGGCCAATAGCCCATGTTTGCCTTTTAAAGGTGCTCCAAGATTCAGTGCACCTTTGCTTTAATAGCCACAGAAATGGAGCATTTTACAAAGAAAGGTGGCAGTGGCACTTTGCATCTGGCCACAGGCATCTCTCAGCCTGCAGGCAGTGATCTAGGGCAAGTCTCTGTAAATGGCTCTGTCTCTGTCTCTGCCAAACCTTTGCATTTGCATATTCATACATCTGCCGCAGAACATGAGCTCCGCTTTTAGTGGTGTCATAACTTCGAATAAGAAAGAAAACGTGGTTAAAGGCAAATGAGTTATGCCTGTAGAAAACAGTTTCAATGGCAGAACCTGTTCCCCTTGGAGCACTTTTCAAGGCTTGGTAATCACTGACTGCTGCTTTGCCGGGAGGTGCTGTTGAAGACCGTGTGGACATTCAGCAAAACCTCTGAGCACGTTGATTGCTTCTGCTTATTCAATACTAAGAAATACGAGACTGAGTTTTACAAGTAAGAAAAATAAATGCACAGTCTGCACACAGCCTGGATCCGTTCCATTGTCTCAAGTGTTTTTATTACTTCAAAGTAATCTTCTGATTGCTAGGTGACTAATCCTGTAATTACAAAAACAATCAATTAATTGATCTAAATTAATCGGATAAAGTATTTTATCTTCCTAAGCATAAAGGTAGATTTTAAGTAAATTTCCAGATAAAGGAGCCATTGAAACTTTACAGCCCCCAACTACGTAGAGTAACACAGATCTTAGCTGAAAATGCCACCAGAGATTAGAAGTAACGTGGGAGGAACAAGGCACCAAGAACTCATGGAACCCCATTGCCATCTTTTTGAAGGTTTCTCAACTGCTGGCATGCTGCCCTCCCTCCCGTTCTTTGTCCCACTGCTGCCCTTTTCTGAGATGAGTCTTCCCTGACTCCTTGCTTGCTGCCTTCCTTTTCTATCTGTAGCCACAGTGCACTGCAGGGATGATCGCCTGGGGTCCAGGGGACATCAGGATCTCTGCATGGATGGTAGAAAAGGTATCGCAAAGGAGATGCTATCATGCAAGAACCAAAGAGTACTGGGGGGTTGGGGGGTATTTTCCATCCTCTCCTGGCTCCCTTCCCTCCATTCTTTCTTTCTGTCTTTGCTTAACAGGTACTGAGTGCCACAATTCACTAAGTACGTTTTAGGTCCCTGGAATGTTAGAAAGGAACAAAACAGCGAAGATTCCTGTGCTTTCAGCACTAATTTCTAGCGGAAGGGACAGAGGATTCATAGGAGAAAGTCACATGGTCTTTCGGGAGGCAGTGAGTGTGATGGGTGAGCATAAGCACCCAGAGCAAGCGGCTGAAGTAGAGCGCTAGGGCTGCGTTCAGAGGAACTTGCCAGTGCTCAGTGTGGCCTGAGACACATTTCACAGGAACAGCAGCAAATACAGAGGACACACAGACATCATATGGGCCAGAAGTGGATCCCAGCTCTGCTGCACACCCGTCACTTATGTGAACGTGTCACCAAGTCAGTCTTCATCTTTAACACAGGAATAGCAGCATCTGCCATGGTGGGAAGTGGGGAGGATTAAATAAGCTGCTGTCAGGAATTTCACTGGCTTGTTTATACTATCCTCATTAAAATGAACGATTTGAAATAATTAGCAGTATATGTAAAGCACCAAGCACAGGGCCTGGCACATGCAGGCATTCGGTATATACACGTAGCTGTAACCACAGCAAGAACTCGTGTTGCTCCCTTATAATATGTTAAGCATTATTCTCAGCACTCCATGAATATTAGCACATTTAACCCTCATAACCCTGAGAGACAGGAGCTTTATGTCCATTTTATAGTTATGAAACGGAGGCACAGAGAACTGACACAATTTCCTGAAGGTCTTTTCTTTCTTCTTTTTCTTTTTTTTTCTTGTTAATGAGGTTTTATTTATTTATTTAGTAGTGTGGGGGATCAAATTCTTAAGGTCAAACAATTAATTAATAGTAGAGGCAGGACTGGAGCGTATATCCTGCTTCTACAGCTGCAGTGCAGTTATTTCTAAATCCTAAGGAAATAAGCCATTCATTCATTCATTCATTCAATCATTCATCCTACAAATATTTATTGATCATTCACTGCATGGCAGGTCTTTGAGGGACACTAGAAAGACAGAGGTAAATGATACAGACAGAATCCCTTCTCCAAAATACTCTTGATATGAATGCGAGACTCAATTTATCCAATCTAAGGATTTGGGTCTGAAAAAAAATTCTTTGATAAGGATGACATAACCATTCCCTTTTTGGGAAATGTCCTATCCCCTTTGTAGACCAGGAGCACTGATATTTAACTGCAAAAATGTGGCAGGTTATCCTCATTCATCTGAGGAATCTCACTCTGTCTGTGGTGGAGTCCTTCACAGGAAGTCAGTGGGACCTGCCCGTACCAGTGAGGGCTGAGCCTCGTGACTCTTAGACCATGGTCCCCTATTAGATGAAGCCATCAATTACAGTCTAAACGATTATTATTGGCAAGCTGGAGACCAGGCACTGTCAGAGAGGGGTGGGCTCCGTGAAAGGTGGCAAGCTGAAGACTATTTAATCCTTGAACTTCAACAGCAACAATATTAGTTGAAGGTCTATAATGCATGCACAGTTCTCATCTGACATTTTCCCCACATCATTATTTTTCTGGTTTTACTTTCAAATTCCTCATAGGATCATTGACATGAAATTCTAAGGAGAAATTTGGAATCTTAATGACTATTTAAGGCAAATAAGTAAGTGTCCTTTCCAGGAGGAAATTACCTTTATGATATTGGCATAAAGCTATTTTTAAAATTTATACCAATGAGCAGGCAACTTGAGATACATGACTGGAGTTCCCAGGCTTGATGGGTATGAGCAGCCTGTAACTTTGGTTCTGAGTGAACTGCGTGGCCTGGCAAAGCAGGTTCTTGGTGCAGGAAGGATCTGTTCTCTCTGCTCCCTTTTCCATGATTAGTTATTGAAAGTCTTGACCACTCTATTTTGAATTGACCACAGACCACCATGGTGCCACCGTGCTGCCTGGACCTCATCCAGTGAGAACACTTGTACCTCTCCGATCTCTAAACATACATACATGCCTTGAGAGAAGGAGAGAAATATCCTATGTCCTCTATAACAAAAGGCACTGACCCTGTTTGGGGTTATGGTGTAGTCATGGAATGAGTGCTTCTCTACAAAGAAATATTTGCTCTGAATCCCTAATGAAGTACAGAACTTAGAAAAACCATGAGGCCAGGTGGGAGGAGATGTTTGCAGAGAGAGGGACTTGTGAGGAGTGTGTCCCTCAGGGTCACTTGTGCTTTGTGAGCCTGGAGCTCAGAGCTTGAGCAGTAAGAGAAGGCACTGCAAGGAAACCACGCCCTCTGCTGTCCTCGCTCTCACGCAGACCTGGGGCTTTCTCCTTGGTGATATTTATAACTAAGATGCCTTAAGTGGTGCAGCTGTTGTTTCAAGGGCTCACTTGACCTTCCAGGGACATCAGTCTCACCTAACTGGGAAGCAACATTAGCACTGATCAGCAGCCCATCCATGATCACAAGGCAGCTCATTACTACAGTACTTACTATAAGAAAACAAACAAGCAAATGCACATACAAAATGCGATGAATCCCGGGTATCTATCAGGGAGCAGGGTCTGAATGAGCAGAGGTATATCTGAGGGAGTAAGTACCTCTAGCTCTGAGAGTGGCGAGGATGTGGCTCTAGGCTCTTGAGGATCAATAACCAAATGCACTGTTAGAGGGAAAAGCAAG
>RJWM01013228.1:32462-54196 GCA_004363535.1 Dasyprocta punctata | reverse complement strand
AAACCTGTCTCAGGCCCTGTGTTCAGCTGGAAGAGGTTTCTCTTTCCCATGAGCAAGCCTTGTCTACAACCCCATGTGTGACTGAAGCCCAAGACAACTGCTCTTCCCTGAGAGTGGAGCCTGCTTTTGAACAGAATTATTCATTCATTTAACATTAATACCCAGAATAACAGGGTTCATTGTGTGATTTTCATACATGCATATGACATACTTTGATCACATCCACTTCCTCATTATTTTTCCTACCCTCCCCTTCCCCTAATCCCATTCTCTAATAGGTGAAAGGGTGCCTTTTTATACTTTCCAGGCATACAAAACACTCAATAGCATGCTGGTTTATTTAACATGACATTTAAAGGGCAACAAGAAAGACCAGTGATGTAATGCGGAGTATAGACGACAGCAGGGCATGGGTACATTTGGTTATCGTGGCATTGGAGACCCACTTGCAGCTCCTAGCAGCAACAGTTAGGGCTTAGCTACCTCAGCTGTCATCCTGCACCCCTGGGCTTTCTCTAGGCCTTGTGCTCTCTCCTTTATGTTTCATGAGTATGCTGCCAGCTTCTGAAGGCCAGGGAAGGGGAAACAGAAGAACTTCAGTTATAACAAGATGCATGCAGATGAAAGCCATACCAACCAAGCCATCATGTTCCAACCATCAGGTAAATTAAGTTATAATATCAGATAATATGTTCTATTGAGTATTCTGAGCACGAAGAGCCCTTCTCATATACAGCATTACTTCCACGTGGTAGGGTGTAATTTGTCAGTATCAAGAAAAACGCATACCTTCACCTTTGACCCAGCAAACGTACCATGAGGGGTTTTCTATCCTAAAAGAAGAAAAAGAAAAAAGAAGAGGATTAGACTGTCCCCACGAGGCCAGCACCAATGAGATGAAAGATCTGATCTGTCCTCAGTGGTTGCTGGTACCATAAGAAGGTAGGCATTGCGTGCTTCCTGATGGAAGTTCACAGTGTCTCCTGTAAAGTATGCTGGCTCAGAAAGCAAACTGTGTGTGATTAATGCTCTACATTTAACCACCAAACTAGAGGGACTTTCAGGGACAGAGGAACAAGTTAAATGATACCATCAAGGAGGCAGACTATCAAAACTCGGACTGTAGGAAACTCTGTAGGACAAACGATTTGGCTAAGAATTTCCCAGAATTGATGAAACATGAATTCTCAGACAAGAATTATAATGAATACTAAACAAGATCTATAGAAATAAATTCACATTGACACACTGTATCAAAAAGGGCATTTGCTGAAAACAAGGAAACTAAGCAACTTAAGTTGTCAGAGAGGAAAAAAATGTCATCCACAAAAGGTATTTCACAGAAACAAAAGGAATTCATAGAGTAAGACCAATGTCTGTCTGAAGTGAGGTACCAAGATCCAAGGGCCTCTCCCCAGAGACAGCCTATTGACCATAAGAGGGGCAAACTCATGTATATAAATCCTTTGCTTAAAATCATCCTTTATGCAGAAACCATTCTTTCTTGCTTCTGTTAAAAATGGGAAGAAACTGCATCTTCAGTGTCCAGGTAGCAGAATTGAAATTCAGTGCCACCACAGGCCTTTGACTGCTGCCCTGGGACCTAATGAAAAGGATCAGCAAGACCCACTTCCCTGGCATGGCCTCCAGCTGTGCTTGCAGAGATTTGTTCAGGTCCTGGGCAACAACTCTGGTGCCCATCATCACCAGTGAAAGATGCCACCCCTGCGTGAGGATGGCTGGGGCATTGAGGACAACCATTGCTGCCGACAGGAGTGGTGGGACAGTTCCTGGAGGTCAGAAAGGTGCAAACTGCTTCCGCCTGCTCGCTGCCTCCTGGGATCCTGAAAATTCCATTACTGGGGATCAGGAAGAAGTACAATACAAACTTCACCGCAGAAGACATGGAGTCTTAATTTTGGCAGAGCCCAGAACCTCTCGTATGTTCCACGGCCATTGCTGAACAGTCAGCCCGAGCAGGGCGATGACAGCTGTGGCATTAAACCATCACACTTGGGCAGCCAGCCTCAGCCCGGGCCAGAGATACCCTAGCTGGCAGGACAGAGATCTGAGCCATGTGGTCCCTTAGGCGAAGGCTCACATCAGCCCTGTCCTGTCAGCCGTCACCCATCCCAGCCTGGATTGAGACTGTCACTTGCCCTCCCTCCCGCCAGGCTGGCTGACATGAGCACCATCTGTACCAGACTCTGCACTCAGTGACTGCACTTCATCCCTGCCCTGTCCTCGCCAGCTAGAGGAGGAAGCTGAGGCTTAGAAATAGTAGATAGCCAGTTGCTAAGTGGAAGGACTCACAGATCTGTGACTACACGTGGCCCTCTGTATCCTTGAGTTCCACAGCCATGGATTCAACCAGCTGTGCTTCAAAAATACTGAGAAAAAAGGAGTTGTACGTGTGCTAAACATGTACAGACATTTTTGCCTTGTCCTTATTACCAAAACAATACAACATAACAACTATTCACATGGTGTTTACATTGTACCAGGTGTAATAAATAATCTTAAGTATATGGGAAGATATAACCTATATCATGTATATAAATTAGATGCAAATATTATGCCATCTTGTATATTTTATGTAAGTGACAAGCATCTGGGGGGATCATGGATCCAGTCCTCTGCAGGTAAGTCGGGGATGACTTAGAACACCCACATTACTCCCCACCGCTAGAGAAAGTGCACCTGTATGGGACTCCTGAACCCAAGGCCCTGAGGTCAGTACAGGCCAGCCCATGCCAGCTAATTTCATGGGCTTCATCTCTCTAAGTTTCTCCATCTCTTTTACTGTTCAATAGACAGCCATGCTGCCAGCACTCTTCCAAACATTTACTGTCCCAGGAGAGGAGAGGCTGTCCTTCAGTGCTGCCTCAGTCAAACCTGAGGGTGCCTAGCACATCACTCCCTGATAATTACAAGCCACCTTCAGCACAAGCAGCCCAGTGAGTCCTCTGCTCATTCATGGAACAACTCAGGCTTCTTTGACAATTGGCTGCTGTTCCTGCAAACATGGAGCGGCCACAGCCCTTGATGTCACCCTTTAGTGGGCCTGGCCAGAGTCACCTGCACAAATGGTCCAGCTCTGGGGGTCAGGACCTGCTCCTCTGGTCTCCTGAAAACCGCTTAGTGACCTGGCGTAGCCTCTGTTGCTTGTTATTCTCTACCAATGATACCCAAAGTCACATTTTGCCAAACGGGGCCCTTGAGAAACAGGTGGTACACAAGGTTTGAGAAGCTTTCGAGTCATCGACCCTCAAGTTTCCATCCAGCAGTTGGAGTATCAAGCTGGGAGGGCAGAGAGATGAGCAGGTGTCCATCATCCTATGACACTAGCAGCAAGCTGGACATAAGTGGTGGCGGCCCTTCTCTTTCTTCTCCTCCCCCTGCCCTGCCCTTCTGCTCTTTCTCTTTCTTCATGGTACTCAAATCAAACCCAGGGCCTTTGCACTGAGCTACATCCCCAGCCCTTTTCAAATTTTATTTCACTTTTTAATTTTGAGACAAGCTTTTGCTAAAGTGCCCAGGCTGGACTCCAACTTGGAACCCTCTAGCATTTGTTTCCTATTTGGTTGAAGGCCTTGCACACTCTAGGTTCACTCTTGTTAATCACTAGCCAGAGACAGCCATCTCCAAGGGATTTTTTTTTAATGGTGTTTTGCTGTCATTTTATTTTCCTAAAATGTCAGTTGGACTGCCAAGGAATTTGCCCCCAAAGTCCTTGGAGATTGTTTTGAGCTGAAATAACCACTGTCATGGTCGGTGAACACTAAATGAAAAATAGCATTATATGTCAAATTAATATTTTAGGGAAGAAAGTGTTCAAACCCTCACGGGCATGTCCACTAACATGATCTCAAGCATTAGCCACAGAACCTCAGAGTGACAACCGGGAGACCAGAGCCACATGTGGCCTTCAATTAGGGAGCCGGAGTCCAGGAGGGGAAGGACAAATAATGGTGAGCGGTCTCTATCCATCAAATGTGGCACAGGAAGGCAAGGACGATGACATTTGTAAGTGGATTCATTTCATGAGAGGACTTCTGGATGAAAAGAAGTGGACCGGGCTTATTAGAAACCGCAGCTGGAGCCCTAAAAAATAAGGCATTGTGAAAGAACGATGATGGAAGATACAGCAGCTTGAGGACAGCAGGTTTCAAGCCACGGGGACAATCCTGTCCAATTTTTTAAAACTATATGAGACAGAGCACACACGTGAGTGAATTTCAGGACTCCGTAAGCCTGATTTTTTAAAAATAGAATGGTTTGAAATACTTCCTTAAAAATACAGATCTGTCATCCCTGCCTGTGGAGATTCTGATTTGCCAGATGTGGTCTGGGGCCCAGGTATCTGCATTTCTAAAAGCTTTTCAGGCGGGTCTCTGATACAGAGAGTGGAATGGGGGAGATAAAGAAATATCCGATTAAATTTTTTCTGTACTTACACATTACTCTGTGAGCCTGTATTACCTCTACCACCAGAAAAAGTTATTAGTAAAAACTTCTAACTGAACCTGTTAGGAGAAGGAGTCCCAGGTGTCAATAATGACAGTCATGACTAACGATTGTTAAGTGCTTCCTGAGTGCCAGGTTTTGCTAACAGTGCCACTGAGTCCTCATGGTAACCCTGTGACACGGACACCGGTATTTCAGCCTTTTTACAGACAAGGCAACAAGAGCCCAGAGGTTCCAGCTCAGACAACCGGAAAGTGACACATGAACACACAGACTGTCACGTGAGAGCTTGAACCGTAACTCCCGTGCCCTACTTTGTTCCAGTGAAGAGGCTGCAGGAAATCTGGTCTGGATGCCCAAGCGGATGCTGCATCGTAGGTCCTCTGGTTGCTGGTCCTCACCTGTGTCTGCGCTGAGCTTCCCCGGAGTCACAGGACATTTCTCCCTGCTTCCCCATCAGAGACCTCTCCTCCCACAGACCTCCCGGCATTTGCTAGGTGCCTGAAGGAAAAATTCTATCATCACGCAAATTAGAGAGGGAAAAGGAAGACTGAACACCGCAGGGTACCGGCTGGCTATTAAGACAGGTCTCCAGCAGTCCTTAGACAAAATTCTTAATTGGTTTTTTAAAATTGAAGTGTAGAACAAACTCCTCTGCGGTGGCCCATATGAGGGCTCTGTTGTGAAATCCGCAGGGTTTGCTCCTGCTCGATGGCACAGGTTATGTCCCATTTCACAGACGGTGGTGCCCAGCCATCAGCGGACTTTCTGGAAGAGAAGGAATGAGTAGATGCCCCAGCCAGGACGAGAGAATTTGCTAGTCCAAATGTGGTTTGTGGATTTTAAAGATTTTAATTTTATTTTATTTTATTTTATTTTATTTTTGGTCTTTTTGAGATAGGATCTTGCTATGCAGTTCAGTCTGGCCTTCAGCTCACTTTGTAGCCTGGGTTGGTCTCAAACTTGCAATGATCCTCCTGCCTCAGCCTCCTGAGTGCTAGGATTATAGGCATGCACCACCACACTCAGCTAAGGTTTTTGTTTTTAAAAGTCAGCAGGTATTTAAATTTCTTCTTTCTCAGTAAGCTTTCCAGATAACACACACAGCATCATCCCCAGATAAATTTGAATTGTGTATCACAATTTTTTGGTGAAGGATGTCCCAAATATTGGATGGAACATCTCTAGTCTAGAACATTATTTATTGTATTATCTGAAGTTCAGATTGAACTGGGAGTCCTGTGTTCTTATTTGCTAAATACAGCAGCCTTTTTTTCATGAAAAACATGCTTTTATTTTCTCCTTGGAGACTGCTTTCCCCGTTCAGTGTCACCAGCTCAATGAGTAGAAGACTCATAAACCAGAGAAGTAATCCCACCCACCCTTTTGTGCCAACCACCCCCAAGCCCATATTATGTATCCCAAGTGCACACACGTGTGCACACCATTCACACACGTGCCCACAGCCACCCACGCTTGCATAAACAGGCGCATACACACACTCACATCTACACACACATGCGGAGTACTGTGGGCTTCTGTTTTTCCCAATATTCTTTTTTTCTCTAATATTCTAAAATAAAAATACCTCATCTTATTTTCATGGTTTTCCACAACTGCAATTTTCCTTCTTGGTCAGTTCCTGGCTATTAAAGGAGAAAATCATATTTCCAGTGTAGTTTGAATGCCAGCTCCCCACAGAAAAGGTTGGCAATAAGACTTTATCTCTTGTATTTCAGCAAATTCAAGTCTCTCTCTCTCTCTCTCTCTCTCTCACTGCATTGAACTGCTAATTCTAGTATAAAGGCAATAAAAGTTGTCATAGGGTCAGGTAATGAATGAAATTCAATAACAAGAAAAAACACAAAACTGAGAATTTCAGACTTGAGCCACTTAAGCAAAACATTTGCAAATGACAGAGGGGGAACATCACACAGCCTTCTGAAGCAGCAGTATATAGCATGGCGGTTAAATGAGTAATTCCTACAGTCAGGCTTCAGGAATTTCCAACGGGCCAAATCACTTAACCTTATTCACAAAGTGAAAATAATAAAACACCTGCCTCATAGAGTAAATAGATAAAACATGTGTGCAATTGTACCTGACACATATTGTTTGCTCTTATAATTATCTTTCATTTGCCAGGCAGAGCAGAAGCCTCTTCACACATATTCAACTGCCAAAATAAGGCCCTGAGATACCTGGACATGAGCAAACTGAGGCTGACAGAGGTTAAAGGTCTGGTCAAAAGTCACACAGCTGGCATGCAGCAAAGCCAAGATTCAAGCCCCAGTCTCAGGATAAAGTCACCATCCCCGCAACGACAGATGTCAAGATAACTGATTAAAAGACAGGAAGGACACAGGTGGCAACGTAGTGGCACTTTACAGAGGTGACAGCGTTCAATCTATGGCCATTGCTTTTGTGGGGTGGGAGCCAGGACTAGTGTGGACTGGTACATTTGGTGGAAAGGATGGAATCCTTGTTTTAGCCACAGACCTTGCCCAAATGCCTGGCAGGCCAACGAGCACCTTCTTTTCTTTTTCTTTTTCTTTTTCTTTTTTTTTTTTTTTTGTACTGGAGGTTGAACTCACAACCTCGCGCCTGCCAGGCAAGCGCTTACACTACTGAGCTAAATCCCCAGCCCTATTTTTTGAGACAGGGTCTCACTGTGCAGTTCAGGCAGGCCTTGAACTCACTTTGTAGCCCAGGCTGATCTCAAACTCACAGTGATCCTCCTGCCTCAGGCTCCCGAGTGCTGGGATTAAGAGTACCTTACCTTCTTGTGACATCTCCATGAAAATCCACAGGAAATGGAAAGCCCTGGTCCTGATCTCTGCCTGACTACATTACCATTGTATCAGTCGGGATTCACTAGAGGAACAGAGTGTAACATCATATATGATTACATGTAAAGAATTTACAAGTAGACTTACAGTGGCCACCTGTGGAATGAGAGGTGGAAGAACGTAAAACGGTCATCTGTGCTCCAGAGAACTGGAGGATCCAGTCGAGAGTTGGAGGCCTAGAGTTCACTGTAGAGTCAGTGTGGATCTCTGTTGGAAAGCTGAGTCTACTGTGGAACCCCAGAGATGGGCATCCAAAAGCGATGGTGAAGAACAGAGCAGACTTCCTTCTTCTTTCCCTTTTTATTCCATCCAGGCTGCAAGCCTATTGGTTGGTGCCATTCACATCCTGGGTAGGTTGGCTTACCTGTCAATCATCGCAGACACCCAGAGCTTTACTAATCAGCTAAGTGACTCTTGCTCAAGTTGAGCTGACACATTGTAATCACGAAGGCAGCATAATGCAGGCTGGTCCACCAGCATTGGGTGTGTGCTAGTGGCAGCCCAGGACTCTGTCCTCCACGTCCTTCTTGTTTACACACTTGGTCCAGACAATTTCATTCAGTCCTTTAATACCACTGACAGGCTGATGATTCTTAAAGCTGTCTGCAGCCCAGATCTCTCCCCTGAGCTCAGATGCACAACTGTCTACCCAGCATCTCCGTATGGATTTCTTAGAAGCATTGCAAACTAAACAACCACAAGACTGTACTTTGTCCAAAGAACCTGCTCCACCTCTAGAACCCCTGGCTCTGGTGAGTCTTTGTCATTCTTCTGACTATGTAGGCCCTAAGTCATAGAGTCACCTTCACGCCTTTCTTTCTCATGCCGCTGACAGTGGCCCATCAGCTCAGCCCATGGGATCGACCTTCAAACTCCACCCAGAGTGACAACACCTCCCGCGGCCTCCACCCGCCACCCTCACCCACACTGCCCCCTCTCACTGCAGCAGGCCTGCATCTCCCGGCTCCCAGTCTTGCCTCCTGCCGTGGTCTATTCTTCACCCACAGTTAGAGAATTCTGTTGAAACACAACTGAGATTCAACCGTGGTGGCACACACCTGTAATCCCAGCATTCTAAAAGACCGAGGCAAGAGGATCTCAAATCCAAGCCCAGCCTAGGCAACTCAGCAACTTAGCGAGACTCTTGTCTCTAAAAAAAAAATGTAAAAAGGGGCTTGGGATGTAGCTGAGTGCAAAGGACCTGGGTTCAATTCCCAATACTGAAGAAGAAAAAAATTGCATCATTCGGACTCCTCCAAAGCCTCCCATCTCAGAGGAAGGTCAAAGCTTACCATGGCCAAGGGCCCTCTATGAGCTGTAGCCTCTCCCCGAGCTCTGGGGCCTCACCTCCACCCCACCACTACCCCAGTCACTGCATGCGGGGCCCCGCACACGCGCCCTCCTGTGAAACAGCGACACAGGGCCTCCTGGGTGCACCCTCTCCTGCACCCGCCTTGTCTAGAAAGAGCTTTCTAGACATCCTGGTGCCGGCTAAGCAAACACCTCTGTGGACAGCCTCAGTTTCCCACCACACCGCCAGGCTCCCAGGAGCCTCTGCGCAGCCCTCCCTCCCATCCTAGGACCAGAGCTCCAGGGGACCCTGAGCAGATCGCTGCTGGCTGGCTGGCTGTGGTGTTCTGTAGCCCTGCTGGGCTCGACTGGCTGAGGAGGCTCGTGCCCAAAGCCACACGCAGGTGTCGCTGTGTGTCCTGCTGCCCTGGGAGCTCCTGTGGGAAACATGTCTGGGGACGTTATTCTAGAATGACAAAACTCGTTGCTCAAGTAGAGAAGAAAGCAAATCCATCCACCCTGATGCCACTTCCATGGAAACTCCGAGTGAGCTCAAAAAGCCGGCCCTGAGTCCTCCCAGCATCTGTCACCCTCTCTCATCACATCAGAGCCCACGCTGAGAAGAGGAGGCCTTGAATGCACCAGGAGGGAAGTGGCCCGAGGCCCTGCTAACCATCCTCAGAAGCGCGTGAGCCAGGAGGCTGCAAGGAGCATGAGCCGGCCCCTCTGGCACAGCGAGAGCCACTGAGCCCCGCATCAGCCCTCCACACACCCGGATTCGCCCACCTGCACGTGGAGAACAGCAACAGTGCGGTCTGTCCCAAACAGACGCGGGGGGTTTGTGGTTATTATTCCTTAAACAACATAGTACAACAAGGATTTTCACAGTTTTATAATACATGAACTATTAAAATAATCTAGAAGTGATATAAAGTACAGTACATGGGAGGATATGCATAGGTTATACGCAAATTCTACGGCGTCTTATATGAAAGGCTGGAGCATCCTTAGATTTTGGTGACCATGGGGAGGTCCTGGTGCCAATCCACTGTGGACACTGAATGCTGGCTACACTGAGTGCAGAAATTCCTTCATCCAGTCATGAAGTAAGGCTCTTAGAGAAAGGCCTGGCTGATTCTGGTGGGAGGTGGCCTCCCATACTCTGGCTTCTGCAGTGTCTCCCAGCAAAGTTCAACATGTCCAACTGTGAGCATTCATCCAAGTGTCAAATGCTAAGAAACATGATATCTTGGTTATCTTTTCCTGAAAAGTCCCAGGAATATCTAATCACAGGTTCAGATATAACAAAACGATGAATTAAGGCTTTTCTCTCCAGGTTTAAAGGGGCATTTTCTCTCCACACCCAGGGACAGTGCCCTGGTGCAGGTGTTAACTGTAATTCTTGACCATCACATCAGTCATAATGCCTTTAGTAGTTCTGAAAATTCAGACAGTTCAAAGATGCACAATTACTTTAGGTGAAATTCAAATAATCCTGTCAATTAAATTAGCACAAGTCACTGATTATAAGGTACATTCTGCTCACAAATGTTAGCTTGTAAAAAAGTATATTTTAGAATTATTTGTGCATTTGTGTGTGTTTGCATGTGTGTGAAATGAAAGATGAAATTTTTTCAAAAACTCGTGTAGATCGATTGGAGTAGTATTAGTATTTAATATTTTTGACTGTTTCTAGAATCTAGGAAAACAGGTATTATATTGTTTTTTTAAAAACTTACCTAAGCCAGGATTGGTGGCGCAAGCCTATAATCCCAGCACTTGGGAGGCTGAGGTAGGAGGATTGTTGTAAGTTTGAGACCAGTCTGGGCTGCATAGTGAGCAAAAGGCCAACCTGAACTGCATAGTGAGACCCTGTCTTGAAATGACAAAAATAAAATAAAATAAAATAAAATAAAATAAAATAAAAGCTTACCTAGAAAATTTTAATGAAATTTTAAAATCATTAACGGTATGAAGTTAGACTCCTGTGAACATGCAAAGATCCCTCTAACACGGAAATGAATTATATGATTGCTCTTCCTCCTGCTGATTTTGCAAAGGACCAACCCAGGTTCTGTGTTGCTGCCTCAGCAGAAAATGTGTGATGAAGCAATGTGACAAAGCGACTTCTGTCCTACCATCTCGCCTTCACCCATGAGCTCTCACTCTCTCATAGACTCCTTCAAACCTCCCTCGCCAGTGACATTTTCTAGCATATCGCCAAGTTCTTATTTGCAGAATCACAAAATGAACCAGACTGATTTTGAAGGATCCCTTCCACTTTAACATTTAGCGTTATAGTAATTCCACTTCAACTTTAAAAGCTTAGGCATCAGCTGGCAAATATGTTACTGTGCCCATTTCACAGCCGCAGAAGCTGCACATGAATGCCAAACAGGTCTTTTTTCTGTTACAGATTTATCACTCTAGCACTCACACTTTGAAGTCTAAAATTCAATGATTTTTAAATATATTTTAAAAGTGTGTAATCAGCACCCCAATGAAGTTTAGAACTTTTCATTACCTCCAAAATAAATGTTTAGCAGACATTCCCCACCCTGTATTTTCCCTGTTCCTGACAACCATTAATCTACTTTCTATCTCTGTAGAATTATCTATTCCAAAAACTTCCGATAGATGCAACCAAACCTATATTCAGAATCCTAGCACTTGGAAAGCTGAAGCAGGATGATTTCTGTGAGCTTGAGGCCAGCCTGGGCTACAAAGTGAGTTGAAGGCCAGCCTGAACTACATAGTGAGAGTCTATCTCAAAAAGAAAAAGAGAAACAAAAACTCTATTCAGTCTTTCAAGTGAGGTGTCAAACTCAAGTCTCTCTGGCTGTAGTATCATTTATTCTGCTGCCCTGGTGTTCGGTGCTTTGAGGACCTAGACAAAGTAGGAAACTTACACTGCTCAGGAGAACCAGAACCCGATATGCAGAGACAGACTGAAGGAGACTGGCTATGAGAAAAAATCTCACGAAAGCGTGAGAGCTTAGAAGCCCTGAGCTTTGCCATCTCACACTGGAGAATCAGAAAAGCCAGTAATGTGCCATAGCTCCAGTCCAAACCCAAAGGACTGAGGAGAAGGGGACAGCATCCGAGGGCAGCAGAAGACGGATGTCCCAGCTCAAGCAGGACACAAATTCATCCTTTTCCTCAGGCCCTCGGCAGATGAGATGGTGCCCACCTGCAGTGGGGAGGCCAACTTCTTTACTCAGCCCACCAGCCCTGGGGCTGACCTCTTCCAGAGTCTCCCCGCCACCGAGCCCAGAAAGAACGCCCTGCCAGCTGCCTGGGCCCCCGTCAGCCCAGGCACGGTGATACCTGCCATCAGCCATCGCAGCACTAATGCCTGCTTGTCTAAGGGAGAAGTCAACAGCAGACAACAATACAACAAAATACCATTCACACTGAGAGTCAGAGAAGGTGACAGTGTGGAGAGAAGAGGCCCCCTCTTCCCGGTTCCCCGCTCCAGCGCGTCTGCACGCGGACGTTTAGCAGGTGGCCCCGCCTCAGTGTCTCACACTCGGCCACTCACCCAGCAGCTGTAAAACAGGGAAGAGGAAAAACAGATCATTTTCTTTGGCCTCTCGGGCCAAGGAGGGGACGTGTTCTGGTCCAGGTTGGGCATCAAGTCCTGCGCTGACAAAGCGTCTTCCGTTGTGGCCACGCCACAGCTGGGCTGTCCTTCCCTGCTGTCCCCCAAGGGAAGTTCCAGTCTCTCCGTGGGCTTAAACTGCTGCCAACCTGCTCACCATGGTGGCCGCCTTGCCCTAGCGCATGGAAAGACACAGGGCCCCGGCGGCCCCTGCAGACAAGACTGGGCTGATGTCCATCCTCACCTGCTCTATCTGCCAGGGCTGGGTCACCTGGGGCCCTGCTCGCAGGCCAGAGGCCTGGTGGTGGTGAGGGGGAAGATGGGAAGGGGGAGCCGGCGAGGGCTCAGAAGGAGCGCGTTTCCTCCTCAGTTTTACAGCCGCCACGACTGTCTCTGTGCCTTCCAGACATTCGCGTGCAGGCAGAGAAGAGCTGGCCAGAGCTGCAGACTGTACAATCACTCAGGCTCGAGTCAGCAGAAAAGAATATGGGGAAGAATGAAACAGCTCATAGAATCTCTGTTTTTGCCTTTTATTACATATTTCTTAGTCCATATCTGCTGTACATAATGATTCCATTCATGGCGGGGGAGTTGGTCCATGGGCGCACCATGGCACATCTGCATGCTTAGAATTTCCCTTTCCCTCTCTCTCCCTCTCCTCCCCCATCTCCTGTTCCCTTTTCATTTTTTTGCAAAAGATCTGTCTCCTCTTTCTTACTATCTATCTTTTATCTTGCTCTTTAAATTATTTATTCTTTGGGTTTCTTATATGAGAGAAACTATGGAATGTGTAAGCTTGTGTGTCTGATTTATTTCACTTAATATTGTGGTCTCAAGGTGCATCCATTTTCCTACAAATGACTCAAGTTTATCCCTCTTTATAAAAGAATAGTATTCCGTTATATACAAATTTCTTTATTCAGTCATCTGTTGATGAACATGTAGGCTATGTCCCAGATGTAGCTATTATGAATTGTGCTGCTATAAACATGGGTAAGCATGGATCACTGCAATACAGTGTCTTTAATTCTTTCAGGAAGATACCTAGAAGGGAAATAGCTGGGTCAAAGTTTTAGCTTTTGAGGAATCTGCATAACAATTTTCATAGTGGTTGTATTAGCTTATACCCCACTAACAATGCAGAAGTGTTCAGTTTGTCCACAACCTCACTAGTATTTATTATTATCTGATCTCTTTATTTTTTATTTATTTATTTTTGTCTTTTTGAGACAGGGTTTCACTATACAGTTCACACTGACTGTGAACTCACTTTGTAGCCCAGGTTGGCCTTGAACTCACAGCAATCCTCCTGCCTCAGCCTCCCAAGTGCTGGGATTGCAGGCGTGCACCACCTTGCTCAGCTATCCCATTTCTTGAAGACAGCTATTGTTTCTGGAGTAACATTGAATCTTAGTGTTGTTTTAATTTGCATTTCTCTAATGGCCAGAGATGTATCTAGTGGCCATTTGTACTTCTGAAGCGTGTCTATTCATTTCAGTTGCCCATTTTTGATGGGGTCTTTTATTTGGAGGGTCTAATTTTTTTGAGTTCCTTATATATTCTAGATATTAGTCCTTTCTCTGAGGAATAGCTGGTAAATTTTTTCCCATTTTGCAGGCTGTGTCTTCACTCTGTTGATTGTTTCTTTTGTTGTACAAAAACTTTTTAGTTTGGCATGATCCCATTTGTTGATTCTTGATGTTATTTCTTACACAACTCCAGTTCTGTTCAAAAAATCCTTGCCTAGGCCTATGACTTTAAGAGTTTTATCTAGTTTTCTCTTCTAGCAGAGTTAGTGTTTCTGTTTTAATATTTAGTTTTTGTTTTAACTTCAATCCATTTTGCTTTTAGTTTAGTACAAGGTAAGAGATATGGATCTAGATTCAATCTCATGTGTGTGAATAGCTAGTTTTCCCAGCACCATTTGTTCAAGAGGCTGTCTTTCCTCCAGCATATGTTTTGGCCCCATTGTCCATAGAATCTTTAGGAGAAAGATTCTACTTTGCCAGAAACAATGTAGTCAAAAACAGTGCCCTCAAACCAGGTGTAGTAGTGGATTCCTATAGTCCTAGCACTCAGGAGGCTGAGGCAGGATGATCATTACAAGAGTTAGCAGCCAACTTGAGCTACATAGTGAGTTCAAGACCAGCCTGTGCTACAGAATGAGAAACTATCTCAAAAAAGAAAAAACAAAAACAAAACACCCTCCTTCAAGGTGCCAGCGATTTTGTGCAAGCCAAGGAGAACTGAGTGCTTCTACAACTGACAGCAGGAGAGAATAGGCTCTCTGGGCTCCACCACTACCTTCCATCCATGCCTCACAGGCTGGCAGAAACCATGTCACGAATATCAAGCTAGCTGCAAGGGAGGCTACGAATGTGGTTTTAACTTTCCCAGGGGAAAGAGGTTAGAATACATAGAGACTGACTCCCCCGCCACCCGCCAGTGACATCTGCCTCGGGAGCTCCAGGACTTTCTGTTTCTCTGCAGCTTTACTACTATTTGTATCAGAGGTGAACAGAGCGTGGGGCTGAGTCAGGAAGGCGTGGGTCCCTCCTTGCGGTATCCCTGGATTTCCCAAGCTTGTTCCTCTCTCAGAGTCATGGCACTTGTCTGGTTTGACCTGGGCTGCTCTGCCCCCTGAATCTTCTTCAGGTTCACCCTCCTTCTCCTTCAAGTTCCAGCAAAATGTTCCCTCCCCTGAGAGGCCTTGTGTCTTAGTCACTTTTCTCGTCCCGGGGACAAAATACCCAACACCCGCAAACTAGAGGAGAGGTTTATTTTGGCTCATGTTTTCCGAAGTTTCAGTCCATGGTGGGCTGGGTCCAGGTGGGAAGGCACAGTGGAAGGGTGCAGTGGAGAAAAGCTGCTCCTGTCAGGGCAGCAGGAAGCACAGAGAGGGCAGAGGCAGGGTGGGAGGGACGCCCCTCCGGGTCACGCCGCAGTGACCGCCTCTTCCCACCAGGCCCTGCCTCCCGACGTTACATTTAGCCACAGCACCTCAAGATTCATTCAGCCGTCAAAAGGCCTCCCTTTGAGCACTGAGGCTTTGCGGGGAAGATCTAGATAGAAACCACCACACCTCCCCTGGCCATTGCATCCAGTCACCTCAGCACATCACACTATGTTTATTTTCTTTTTAGCACTGCCTGCCATTTTCCTGTGCTTTGTGATGTGTTTGTTTGTTTGTTTGTTTGTTTACACTGTGTGCTCCCTGTCTCAAACAAAATGCAAATGACATAGGAGCAGAGACCTGGCCTATCTGGTTGGCAGCTGTAAGCCTGGAGCCCAGATGAGTAGCTCATACAAGATTATAATAAACATGTATTATGTAACCACCATATGCCGGATATCATTTAATCCTCCTGGCACTCTTGTGACACAATTACTGTAATTCCTGCCATTTTACAGAAGAGAAAACAGAAGCCCAGCGAGGGCAATGACTTGTCCTAAGGCCAACAGGAAGGATGCTGTGGAGTTGTGATTCAAACCTAGGCAGCCTGGCTCCTAAGCCTCAGCTCTTACTAGCGAGGGCATTCTGAGCCATTGTCCGTGGTTTTATTTATGCTGAGCATGGTACGTGCTCAATAGATATTTAGCTGAGTAAGCGAATGAATGAATGAATGAACACCTTTCAGGTCTGTCACTGACCCTCCCTGTTGCATTTAACACTACTGATTATCAATCTCTCCATCTTCTTCCTGGGCTCCTCCTCCTTCCCCACTCCCCCTTTCCCTGGGCTTCCATCCCACACCCCCTGCCCTCGTCCTTCTGTGCTCTCCTTGGGAGATTCTGCTGGCATCACAGTGAAACCACCCAGGAGCCCAGCTCTGCCCTGACTCTCCATCGGCACTGGAGAGGGACACAAATGCCCGTGGCTTGCTGCTGTCCTCACTTGAGGGTCCTTTACGCAGCCTAAGCTCAACAACACAGTCCGCTTAATTCACTCTGTGGACAATCGGCTCAGTCCCAGCCTGGCTGTGAGAACGGTGCTATGTCCCCCGCTCCCGGACAAAGTCTGCTCCTCGCCCCATCTCCCCAGCTCAGCTGCCGCCACCACCACTCACCCGAAGTGCAAGGCCAGCAGCCCGCAGTCAGTTTGGAGTTTCCTCCCCTCTCTCCGTGGCAAAGTCTTATGGCCTCTGCCTCTTAGCTGGTTTTCCGGCCCATCCTTCCTCTCTTCTGAACCTCTTTCCCAGACCGCATAGCACAGTGCCGAATCCTAGCTCTGGTCTCTCTCCCTGGTGTTCATTCTCTGGATACTGTGAGCATGAAAAGCACAAGCACAACCCATGTTTACAGCAGCACAATTTGTAACAGCCAGATCTTGGAAACAACCTAAATGCCCACTGACTGAGGAATGGATAAAAAAGATGTGTGTTTTTTTACAGTGGAGTACCCCTCAGCCATAAAGAAGGATAAACTAGGGACTTTTATATGTAAATGGATGTAACTTGAGACCATACTCATGAGTGAAATAAATAAGACATACATGTACAAACATCGCATTGTCTCACTAGTTGCGAGAAGCCAAAACAACGTATGTATATGTATGTATACAAAAAAATAATTAAGGTAGTTATACTACTGATTTCTCTGAGTTCACTGAAGAGAAAGATTTGTGCTGGTATTGTTCGGACAATTGAATGCAGATGTCTTGTGCTCTGGGTGAATGATTTGGGGATGACAATGCACAATGTATGTACCAATGTTGCTCCCTGATTGATGTGTTTTGAAATTTTGTTTTAATTTTTTTCTTCTTTTTTTCTCCTTGAAATAAAATGGATTTGAAAAAAATAATAATAAATTTCATGGAATGTAAAAAAAAAAAAAAAAAAAAGCACAATCACAGCAGGCTGAGAGTCCCGAATCTGAACTTTGAAATGTGAAATTCCCCCACATCCAGAACCTTCTGTGTGCCAACGTGACGCCACAGGAGGGAGGTTCTGCTCTGACTGCGTATGACAGGCTGCAGTCAAAACACAGGTGCACTACATATACCTACAAAATTACCTACAGAGTGCATGTACACGAGGTGAACGAATTGTAAACAAATTTTGTGCTTACATTTGGTCCCACCCCAAGATACCCCATTATATATATGCAAATATTCTAACACCTGAAGGAAAAAATCCAGAAAAATCTCAAACACCTCTGGTCCAAACATCTCAGATACTCAGCCTGTATAAACTTGTGTTCCTTCTCCACACTCCCCAGCAGCCACACACTGCCTTCATGACAAACTCCTATCCGGCCGAAACTGAGCTTCATGCTGGCTCCTGTTACATCTCCAAACTCAACACCACGCCCCAGCTGTTCCCCGCCATCACGATGGCCTGGCGCCTCAGAAACAACCAGCTCACTGCCTTTGCCAGCCACCCCCACACGAGCAGCTTTCCCCTCTGCGGAGATCAGAGAAAGCCCGGGGCTGTGAGAGGACGGAGACATCGGGATGGCTTTTCAGGCGTCCAGGTTAGCTTCTCCTCCAGGCCAGGGCCAGTCCTGCATTGCGCTTCACCAGTCACAGCTTCCTAATTTAGAGCTTCTGCTTGCTGCTGGCTCCAGTTGATGCCTGTTATTTGTGACAAGAAGGGTCCAACAAAGGCCGTGCTGAACTACAAGAAAGGCATTGATACACAGGGACTGACTCATGTGAGAGGAAGGAAGAGGGCGCAGAACTGGGAAAGTGGCCCCACCAGCCCCAAACTGACGAGAAAAGCTGCAGATGGACGATGAAGCCTCTATTTTACAAAAGCTCCCTCTTAAAGAAGCACAGCCACATCTCAAAGGGCTCATGGAAAGATGGTGTTGTTGGGGCAGAGATCAGGGCCAGCCCTGTGGCCGCCAGCAGGGTGGGTGGCAGAAACGCACAACCTCCAATGAATGGGGAAAGTGGCCAGAGTACCAGAAGGAACCATGTTGCCTAGTAACAGCAGTGGACACACTCTGCAAGTTGCACTTTGAGGACTCTCAAAGATAACTCAGATTGGAGACCTGGAGACTCTGGAATTGAAGGTGTAAGTTACATTCAGCAAAATGTGGGTTATCACCATGAACGCGCCCCCATTTCAACCTACAGGCCAGAGAGACCTGAGAAAATCAAGTTTGTAGCATTAGATTTACTTGGAAAAAAGTGAGAAACTGACATAATAAAATAACCTAGGAGAATAAAATTGAGTTACTTGTGAAACTGTTATTCTTCAAAGTCTTCTCTGCAGTTCAAGAGATACTTATGAAATTTCACCTACTAAAAATAGTAGTTTAAATGGGCGCACATTGAGACCATAACATTAAGTGAAATAAATCAGACACACAAGCTTAAATTTTGAATGGTTTCTCTTATGTGAGAAACCCGAAGTATAAATAAAGAGCAAAATGAAAGATAGAAAATAGGAAATGAGGAGATAGATCTTTTGCGAATGGGAAGGAGAGGAAAGCTGAAGGAAGTGGTGGGGGATGGGAAGAGAAGTAAAAAGAATTAAGATGCGTTATGTGCCAACACTGCAGGATGAATGCAATCATTATGTATTGCAATCATGTACTGATAAAAATGATAATTAAAATAATTTAGCTTGCTAAGAATTTTCTTTTTAACTTAGAAAAGTAGACTGGGACAATAAAAAGCTTGCATGCCAGGATTACAGATCTGAAAGTCACCTTTATAAAAAAAATACAGGGTCTCTGAGCGGTTAACCAAAGACATCTGCCCATTTTTGTTGAGCTCATTTGGGAAGGAAATAGATATTTTTTATAAGCTCACTTTTAGTCCGGGGATTGGTTGACCCAGTTAAGCGACACACTTTCCACAGCCTGGTGGGGAGTAACCCAGCTGAACAGCCAGCAAATCAATTCACCCGTGGAAAGGACAGCGGGCTAGCCGTGGAGACAAACTTCCTCTCTAAGAACACTTGGAACTAAATTCGTCGTTACACTTCATACAGCTTTCACACTTTTTCTTTTCTTTTTTAAAATTACTTAATTAATTAATTATTTCAAATTTTCATGCTTTTCAAGTTCTTCTCCATTCTCGTCAGTCATCAGATGAGTCTTAAATTGAAGCTGATTAGCTATTAAAATGTTTAAGCCCATCTTAACTGTTTATTCTTATGCCAACCTGGAGACACGAAACCCAGGGTTTTGCCTGATTTCCATTCACAGGAAGATGATCTGGGAGATTAAAATGTTTTTCAAACACAAACTTCCCGGGTAAACTAAATTCACAAATAAAACTTGCTGTATGACAAGGAGCATATTTTAAAGCAATTCACGAAGTCTCAGGCGCGACGTCGTCATGATCAAGGAGGTGGGGCTGGGGGCACCCCGGTGACCCGCAGAAGGTCCCGCGGCTGGGGGTGGCTGGGCAGGGATGGAGACTCCTGAGCCTAGAACCCACAGTGGGGACCACATGAGCCCGGTTTCTACCGCCCACTTTGGTAGCGACTGCACACGTCTTCGGGCTGTCTGGGTCCTGCACCGGTCACTTTCTCATCGCTGCGACAAAATATCCAACACCCACAATTTAAAGAAGGGAAGTTTGTGGTCGGCCCTGGTCAGCTGGCTCCAAGGCAGGATGGCACGGCACGGGGCGTGGAGAGGCGAGCTGCTCCCTGATGCAGCGGGAGCAGAGAGAGAACGGAGGACCCCGAGAGGGAGAGACGCCCTTCGGGTCACACCCCCAGGCTGGACTCTTCCTCCGGGCCCTGCCTCCCAACACCACGTTCAGCTATAGATGCCCCATGATCCCACGGCTGCCCCAAATCCCCACCTATGGGCATATGTGGCTTTGGAGGGACATCTAGGTATAAAACATCGCGGCTACCAAATCTGACTCCATTTATGTGAGATCTTCTCTTTTCTAGAAAGCCCAACTGGCTTAATGTAAATTATTCTCCCCATTTTAATCGTGGGGCCGTGAGCTGGAACTTCTCTCAGACATACTCGGTAAGTTCTTTGCAAGCACAGGTAATAATACAGGAGAAGTGGGAGGAAAAATCAGCACTATTGACTACCTAGTATTTGCCAAGCACTGTGCTAGGTGTTTTAAGTGTATTACCTCGTTTATCTGATAACACAAGAACCAAATGGGACCAGAGTCAGAAAATCAGTCAGAGCAACTGTCAGTATTAAAGGACGGTGATGACACAAAACATTAGAGACTGCAACTCAGGAGGCTGAGGCAGGAGACTCTGGAGTTCACGGGTGGCCTGGGAAACACTGGCAACATAGTAAGACCATTTCTGCAAATAAAGAAAAGGAGGAGGAGAGCTATGGAGGAGAAGAAGACCTCGAAAGTCTAAGGGGAATAAGAATACGAAAATGGCACAAAGGAAGAGCCTTGAAGAGTGCATTTTTTTTTAAAAAAAGAACTGTATTTAAATTTTTTCTTAATTTATGTTTTGAATGAGTATCACATGTAAGAGTACAAAGACCTAAAGATAACATAACAGAGCACGTGTGTGCACGTGTGTGTGTGTTTGTGCGTGTTGTGTGTATATATGTGTTACTGTGTCACTGGAAACTGAAGCCAAGGTATATGCACTGAGTACAACCCCAGGCTTTAGTTTTACTTTTTAATTTTGAAACAAGCTCTAATTCACCAAATTGCCCAGACTGGGCTCAAACTTACAATCCTCCTGCCTCAGCTTCCCAGAGAACTAAGGTTACAGGTGTGTACCACCAGGACAAGATATCTATATCTATGTCTATCTATCTATCTATATATCTATATATATCATATTTGCCTCATATATATCTCATTATTTTTTCATATAGTCAAAATAACTTATTGATTGGGACCACACACCTTTTTTTTTTTTAGCATTTTGTAGTGAACATTTCTCATTTGTGTTTGCCTGAGCTCTTTTATGATAGTTCTTCTACCATGTGAATTCTTTTTTCTGCAATGTAGAAAACAAGCAAAACATTTCTCCCAAGGTGGTTACTGCTAGTATACAGATACCTATTTTCCAACACACCCCAAACCTAAGCAAGACCCACCCCGTGGGTGGAAGGTTGCGGCCACGCTGCTTTCCTGCAGGTGTGGACACGAGGCCTGGGTCCTGCAGGGCCGGCGTGGGGTCCTGGGCCAGGCTGGGGTTATGGATGTGGTGCAGTGTGTGGTCACCACAGGGGGTGTCTGTGAGCACAGCCTCCGGGGGGTTGGGGGACTTCCCCGTGCATGCTGTGCACAACCAGGCTTCAATCTTTCGCTCTCCCAGAAATTCTAATTAGAACCAAGTAACAAAATACTATGGAAGTGGATTCTTTTGCTGAAAGAATCAAGATTGGCTAGGTAATCTGTTTGTATTTGAATGCAATAAGAATGGGATTTTTTTTTTTTTTTTTTTTTTTTTGCGGCACCGGGGATTGAACTCACAACCTCGCACTTGCCAGGGCAGGCGCTTAAGGCATTGAGCCAAACTCCCGGCCCTGGTTTTTTGAGGCAGGGTCGCACTATGTAGCTCAGGCCGGCCTTGCACTCGCGTTGTAGCCCAAGCCAGCCTCGAACTCACAACGCTCCGCCTACC
>RJWM01013228.1:0-32362 GCA_004363535.1 Dasyprocta punctata | reverse complement strand
AGAATGGGATTTAAAAAAAAAAAAAAAAAACACTGCTTTGTGCACCATGGTGTAAACCAACCACCCCCAGGGAGGAGAAAGAGCACGCAGCCAGCAGGGAGAGGCGAAGGTCAGCAGGGGAGAAAGAGAGGCCAGGAAGCAGCCAGAAGCTTCATGCAGGGCGTGAGGAAGCTCAAGCCCCGACCCCAGCCCTGAGTGAGGCTTAAAGAGCAGGTGGAAGGCACACATAAAACTGCATTTGGATTTCAGCATGAATCCTACTCACGGCAGTTGGGGGCACCCAGTGGCAAAACACAGACTTATCGCCTCACCCCCAGGGAACGCCGTGGCTACTGAAAGCCAGGTGCTGTCAGAGCGAGGAGGGAGGGCCCTGGAGGTGAGCGGCGCGCTGTTCCGTCCAACTGCACAAAACGCTTTTTTTCAAGTTTAAAGAAAGAATGATCGACTTCGGGACTTCGATTCTCACTTCAAGGCAAGGTCAGTGAATGGGCCATTTCTTCCACTTCTCTAAACACCCTTATCTTGTGGAGGCCCAGGGCTAATGAAGCTGCATTGAGAGGCAGAGACGCATCCTGAAGATTGTCCAGTTACTCTGGACTGAATTCATGGTCCCACCAGGTCTTTCCGACCACTAATTGGAAAAAAGTGCTTCTTCTGGAAGTAGTGGATTGGGGGTATTTTGGAGGTGTCAGTTAACTCTGAGAGTCTAAAACCCCAGAACTCACAGAACCTCCTGGGCCTGTGAAAGCAGCCTTCCTCCTGTCCTGCAAGGCTTGGCCTGTCTCCTTCAAAGACCCCAGGAGGAGCTCCCTGAGGAGTCCCCCTGGCCATGCGACGAGGTCCTTGTGGAGACTCTGCTCACTGACACCACACCCACAGCTGGTGTCAGATTCTAGCAGGCTCCGAAATCGAAATCAAATCTGGGCAGGGAAGGCATCCACACCGAAAGATCAGCAAGATTATCAGAAAGTCCTCGGAGCTTGATAGCAAGAGAGCTGATTTCAGATTAGGCCAAGTTTATTACTTAGATTCCCTCTTTAAAAATTGTGCATTCAGTGCTGGAGTAAACAACTGAGGTTTAAACTTCTTAATTGGCTGTTTCACACTGAGTCCCGGTGCTGGCCTGTACTTGTGAAGTTCAGGTGTCACATACTTCCTTGAGGTAATGTGGGGAAAAGAATTCAAAGAGTGAATTTATAACATCCAGTCTACTTCCCCACTTCCAGAAAGGCACACGCTGGGGAGAGATGCACCAGCTCTGTAGGCCAGAGGGGAGAGGGAGATGCTTTGGTGGAAAATGTTGAGGGATAAATGTCAGCTTAACTTTGAGAGGCAAAGTCATCAGAGGGACCTCTAAGGGTGCCTACGGATCCAGGGACCTCTAAGGGTGCCTACGGATCCAGAGGCCCCTAGTCTGACTCGTGTAACAAAGTCCACGTCCAGGGAACTGAGGCCTGAGGACTCACCATGATGGCAAGTGCAGTCATTCACCCCATTCCCAGACCAGAGTCACTTTCTGAACTCAAAGCCCCCTGAACGAAGGGGAGATCAGACACCCTGGGGAACAACCCTGTCAGCAGCCTCCCATCCTTCCTTCAGCAAAGACATCTGGGACCACTTGCCAGCAAAGTAGGCCCTAGGAAGGGCACTACTAGAACTTTTGGGGAGGAGGAGGAGGAGGAGAAGAATGATGATGATGATGATCTCCCAGCTAATACTAATTCCCAGAGGTCCCAAATGCCACCTGTGGTTCTCTGGCAGGTGTGTGAGTTTATGGGGAACAGGTGATCATCGGGCTCATCACAGGGGGTCATCTGCAGTGATCCCAGGGGGCTTGCAAGCCCACATGGTAGTTACTTCCTTGGTCACTGCAGTCACATTAGAAATTGCATTGACTCTGCAGGTTCCCTTCTCTCTTGCTCACTATGGTCTACCCAGAGCCAGTGCGGTGGAATAAATGGCACGGACAATATAATAATTGTATTAGTAACCTACTGCAGGATAATGAATTGTTACACATATGACAGCTAAGAACGACACGTTTATGGTCCCACAGTCGTGTGGGCCAGCAGTCCAGGCCCTCTAATCCTGGGTCTCATCTGGGCCAGGGTCATAATCTGGGCCAGGGTCCTAATCTGGGCCAGGGCTGCGGTGTCCTCTGCAGGTTTGACTGGGGAAGGATCCACTCCTCACTCTCAGGGTGTTGGCAGAACTCAGCCCACCATGGCCGCTGGGCTGAGGCCTCATTTGTTTTTGGCTGTCGGTTCCTGCCACATGAATCTTTCACAGGGCATTCCTGGGACATGCGACGGCTTTGTGGAAGCTGAAGGAGATTACAGTCTTCTGCAGCACCCTGACGCACGTGCAATCGCAGACATCCCGTCACCTATCGGCTACAAGCAAATCACAGGTCCTGCCCACACCAGCCAGGGGAAAGAATCACACAAGAACTGGAGTCCCAGGAGGCAGGGATCGCTGAAGCTGTCTCAGAGTCTGTCCGCCTCAATATTTCCCCAAATACCCGAGTCAGATCAGCCAAGCTGGGGTTGTCGTTTGAGGAAGGCGGGATGGTTAATGTCTGTGAAATGCCAGAGGGGCCTTGGCGGCTTAGCTTTCATTATCCAAGTCCCCGCTGTTGCTAAGCGGCATAGGGAAGCAAAGGTCAGTTTAAGATGAAAATATCACTAATATCATCAAATACTCCAACAAATATTTCTCCTCTTATTGCTAATGTGTGTGCTTGTAACGCTCATCCTGTCAGCGGCCTCTTGTTACTTGTGTGATTCTACAATGTAAATACAATTAAACTGATCACATAGGCACTTCAGAAAGACAAGTATTTGAACAACAGAGGCTTGGAAAGACTTTTGGGAAAAGTAATGGAACTCTCAAATAATTTTGCAAAAAATGCTTCTTGTTTTGACCAGATTAGGAAGTTTGGATATAAAAGACTAGTTCTGCAATCATTATTTTTGGAAAAATATTACAAAATGATTCAGCAAAATATATATATACCTAGGTGCAAAGCAACCTAAATGACTTAACCGTGAATACAAGAAAAAGATCACAGCGTCCCATAGTTTTTTTTTGTTTTGTTTTGTTTTCCATTTAGGACACATCCTAGCTATATCAGTTTCTAGCTGTGTGATTGGGCAAATTACTGAACTTTCCTGTGCCTCAGTTTACACATCTATAACATGAGTACAGTGATAATAAAAGTGCTTATAGCACCTCTACCCACTCTGTGAGCCCAGTGTCAGGCTAGTGACTTTGGTAGTGACTTGTGGTTGGGATAAGTCAACCAGATGTCCTACTTTTGGCTCTAAAACATTGGCCTTGGCATCACAAACCAAGGTGGCCAAGGAATTAGGGAAGCTCAGAGGTACTTCCAGTTGAGGATGGTCCCCGCTGCTGAGTCTAGTGACCTGGACCCATCTAACACAGGGACCAGATGACGCACCATGCGAACCATCAGGTATGACAGCATGTCGCCCAGGTTAATAGGTAGCAAACAGTGGACTCAAAGCCATATCGAACGAACTCCAGACCCCAGGTTGGTACTTTTTCTATGCATTTATTTTAGGATGGAAGATGAGTGCGTCTCTTTGGAGGCAGAAGGAGCCTAGACAGGGAGGGATGTAACAGAATCCAGAAAACGTGGCTTCAGTTTAGAACCTAACCAGACCAGCAGCTTTCTTCCTGCCTCTCCTCCCTCTTCCTCGACCGACCCCTCAGTCCCCACATACACCCCGCTGTGTGGTCTGCAGGGGGCCTCTTGAGAAAGTTTCCAAACCATCCCCTGGAGCTCATGGGATGAGAAACTAAATCAAGAAAGCAAATCGTAAATCACTATTGAGCCACCTTCCAGCTGTTGTGTTTGAACAGAGAGGAACCCACAGCGAGGCCAGCAGGGCCAGAGTTCGTTTTCCAAACACAGTGCTTACTGCGTTCGCTCTTAATAAGCCAGTGGAGTGCGACAGACTTCAGAGGGCTTCAGGAAAGGGTTGCAGCTCAGCAGACAGACGGCATGAACACCAGCAGCTGGGCGTGCAGGTCTAGGATGCCAAGCCGCTGCGTGGGGTTAGGAATGCTCTTGGGCACATGGGATTCTGAGCGTGCAACTTGGTTCCTGAGTAAAGCAAGTCACAGTATTGGCTTCCTCTGACACATGAAGGAGAGAGTGACCAAGGTCCCGTGGTCAGGCGTGGGAAGGAAAATGAGGTGGCAGTGTCCTTGTAATACGGTCTTTGGAAAATAATGACCACGGGAGAAGGGAGACAAACCCATAGCTGGTGCTGGGTGTGGTTAGAAGAATATAATACATCCATATCACCATGGAATTATTTTGATTCAGCTTGACTGAAACTAAAAGAGACCTGCTAGCTGATGTGTTCATGGGAAGGCTTGAGAGAGGGTTACCTCTTTCACAAAGGTATGTGGAAAACTCAAAATCGGGGAGTTGTATTTCTCCTCAGTAACATGAGAGAAAGGGATTAGAGGATATTTACAACCCCAGAAACAGAAAAACAAAGAATAGCTGGGGGTAGTGGGCTGAGGCAGGAGGATCACCATGAATTTGAGACCAGCCTGGGCTACATAGTGAGTTTAATGCCAGCCTGAACTACATAGCAAGACCCTGTCTCAAACAAACAAACAAACAAACAGACCCCAAAGAATAATAACCGTTATTTAGAAGGGTCAAAGTTCTCAAGTCTACGTATATCATATTATATCTTACAATCCTAACTTTTAACATTTAAAGTTAAAAAAAAAAACTCTCCAAAATAATTAACAAGTGGATCGCACTTGGTTTAAGCTCTCTGAAGTGCTACCTTTAACCCTGAGTTTATGACATCTAAAGATTATAAAGTATATTCATTATATGTGCTAGGAGGTTGGCTGTAGGAGATAGCATTTACTCCTAGAAGCAAAGCCCCGAACAGGGGCGGACACGTGTGATGTACCGGAGGGACGCGGGGAGAGGAGGAGGGAGGGGAGGGCGGTCTCGGCCCGCAGGGAGCGCTGCGGCAGAAATCGAGTCTCAGCATTGCAGCCCATAGTTGATAGCTGGACAGGAGGGCGAGGCAGGGCAGTTTCCGGCTGGCTGAGGGAGTTCTCTGGGGAGGGGGAAGCTGCGGACGTTCCGCAGGCACCGCCCTGGCGATGGGCACCTCCGCGTATAAAAGCACCCCGACAGCACAGCCACAGCTGGGCGCCCCGCTATCTGCGGCCCGGCCAGCTGACTCCAAGGCCTCCTGCCGCCATAAATACGGTTTCTCCATGCCCACAGTCGTGGTATTCGCTTCCTCCATTAAGTCTGTCAAATAAATACTTTCTCTGGCAGTTTCAAAGACAAACACAGTGGGAAACTTCATTTTTCTCTACAGCCATAGACATAAACAATTAAAGATGCAGAAGTCTTAATAATATTTAAAGCCCAAACATTGAAAGACCAGCAGAAAATAAATTGAATTAAATGTTTTACCATCATTCTCAAAGGAGGATGATTCTTTTGTTTAGCCTGAAAGGGAAGGAAATCATAATGGAAAAAAATCATCAGGTTTTACTGTATAAAAATATAAAACTTCAAGCCATCAGAAGAAAAGAAAAACCAACCTTGCTTAGATAAAATTAAAAGATAAACAACAGTTAAGAAAGACTATTTCTGCAAAAGTGAAAGCAAGAATTCCTTGACAAATCAAGGTGGCTGGTTCGGTAAGAGCAACATTTTCACAGCTCATTCCCCGGCCACATTTTGGAATAAAATCTCCCTCCAGCCTAGGATACACTAACGATGGGGAAGCTTTGAGGTCTTCCAGGGATAATAAACAGCCTGCTGTGGCACGCAGTGCCATAGGTTTGCCACCACTGACGCCCTGTCTAAGGCTAGCTGTCACCTTGGGTAAGATATTTAACTTAAGCTATATTTCAGTTTCTTTATCAGTAATACAGAGATAATAATGGTAATGACCTCTTTTTGGTACCATTATTCAGGTTTCAAGAGTGAGGTGTCCTACTAGGAATTAATCATCCATGTTATAAAAAGAGAAAATCAAGCTTTAGAAAGAGGAAAGAGAGGTGTAGTGGGTGACAGAAATGTTAGGAGTGGGCTGAGCTGGGTGAGAAGTCAGGCAGGAAATCCACCCAGGCCCTCCCATCCCTGGCCTGGAGCCACCCTTGGAGAGCTGAAGCTCTAGAACCCGGGCCAGGCAGTTGCCGGGGGACTCTCAACACTCGAGGAGCATTCTGCCTTAGCTAGTCAGCTAGAGATGGCATTTGTTTCTCCTTCTTCCCAGGCTCCTTGGTCATGTGAGCAAATTCTAGCCTTTGAATGAGGAGAAGTGAGAGTACCATTTCTGCTCTGGTATTCATCACGTCCTTTCCTTTCCAACAGCTGGAAATCTGGAAATTGGGTGTGGCGATGCAAATTTGAGGCTGCAGATGACAGCAGGCCCTAAGGCAGGAGAGCGCTACTAAACAGAAATGACTTGGAGCTGAGGCACCAACCAAGTGAGACAGTTTCATGCTTCCTTACACCACTAAGGCACAGGATCTCACTACAATTTGGTCTGGCCTAATCCAGCAGCGTTTAACTGTGCCTGTTGGTGAATGGCACTGCGATCCTTCGCTATAGAAACTCCAGAACAGTTACCATGCCAACAACCAGCTGGAGACAGCATATTTGTGTTAAGGGCGACACATACAATGTAAAGGCGGCTGCCTTTCGTGCCTCTTCTTGACCTTTAGCAGGGGCTGGCAAAGTTCCTGCAAAGCAACACATAGCATATATTTTACATGGCTTTGTGAGCAATTCAGTCTCCATTAAAACTATTACAGTTCGCCATTTCATGACACAAAATCCACGAGAAACAATACCTACATCAGCAGGTGTGGCTGTTGTGCTAAGCCGTTCTTCACATGGCCAAGATGGAGCCTATGTCTGGAAGGAGGCCCTGTGTTTGTTGATCTCTGGTTCACCAGGATCCCTGGAATTCCCACTGCTAGAGAATCAACTTCTAGCAGCCTTTTAAAAATATAAACCAGATTGAAAACATTTGCATTTGGGGGGCTGCATCAGTCATTCTCCCATCACTGGGACAAAATAATTGATGGACATCTGCAATTTCAAAGAAGAGAGGTTTATTTGACTCACAGTTCCTGTGGGTTCACTCCATGGTTGGTTGGCTCTCAGGCAGAAGTGCATGGTGGGGGGGCCTGGCAGAGTACAGTTGCTCATCCCACAGCAGCCAGGAAGCAGAGAGAGAAGGGAGACAAGAACACACTCTTCTAGGTCACTCTCAGTGACCTGCCTCCAACCACGCCCCACTTTCCAACAGTGCATTCATCTACTAGACTCATCAATGGATGAATTCACTGATGAGTATAGTGCCTCATGATCCAAGCACCTGCCACACACATGAGACTTCTGGGAGACATTATAGATCTAAACCATAACAGGGGTTCCAATGACAGACTTACACTGCACCTGATTTTCTGGAGAAGCTACATTATACTAGGTTGACATTCCTGACCAAGGACCTAAGACTAAATTTTTACAAAAATATAGGCATCATATTTCATAAATTATTAGCCTTTAACTCTCCAATTTAATGTCTTTTAAAACAGGCAAGCATCAGTTTAACAGGGTGACACAGCAAACACTCATAGCAATTTTATTTAAGATATTTCTAGAGTCACGATTGATAGCCACCATGGTCCAGATGCTAAGCTAGGTGCTTAGACACATCATCACACAAACTCATGAGCTGCCTTACAGAGGGAGAAAGTGAAGCTTATCAAGGTTCTTATTTGTCTGTTTTGTATTTTAGAGCATTTCTCTGTTCAACATTACCATCCAAACAGCACAGAGCAGAGAGAGCGCCCGTTTTCAGAGCCTCTACTCTCACTAGGAGAAAAGAAGGATGGACACAGAAGTCAATGGGAAACAAGAGGCCCCTTGAGCTCTGGACCTGGGGGGATGCTTCCATGGTCCAGAGCAGCAGGAACCATGGCTGCGGGTGCAGCTCAGTGGTAGAGCACACACTAAGCATGTACAAGGTTGTGGACTCAGAATGTTGAAGACACTTGATAAATATTTGATGAACAGATTAATAGGCAAAGGATATGCCAACAGAGAATCTCAATATGGCATGATTTCTGTACACTAAGAGGTGGCTCTCAGCCCGTTAAAAGTCAAAACAAACTAAAGTTGTAATCCTTGTGCACAGCTGGTAGGAGCATAAAATAATATAGCAGCTATGGAAAACAGCTTGGTGGCTCCTCTAAAAGCCAAACATAAAATTACTATATAATCTAGCAATTCCACTCCTAGATATATGCCCAAAAATTGAAAGCGGGGACTCAAACAATACTTGTGGAGACCCAATATTCGTAGCAGCATTATTTACAATAACCAGAAGGGAGAAACAACCCGAGTGTCTATCAACAGATGAATGGACAAACCAAATGTGGTGCATCCACAAGAGGGACTCTTCTTCTGCCTTCGGTAGGAAGGCAATTCTGATACACGCTAGGACATGGATGAACCTTGAAAACATTATGCTAAGTGAAATAACCCAGACACAGGACAAATAGTATTCATTTACATGAGGTACCTGGAATAGGTGAATTTATAGACAGACATAGCACAGGGGTTATCAGGTTTGGGGACAGGGAGGATGGGAAGTTATTGTTTAATGGGCACAGGGTGATGAGAACATTTTGGAAATGAAGAGTGGTGATGGTCACCAACACTGAAAGCATAATTAATGCTACTAAACTGTACACCTAAGAATGGCTATGGTGTTAACATGCATGTTTTATTTCCCCTACTCCGAATTTTTTTTAAATGTATTAGCCAGATACAATGGTGTGTGACTGTGATCCCAGCTACTTGTGAGGTTCAAACAGGAAGGTTACAAGTTCAAGGCTACCCTGGGCAACACAGTGATACCTCATCTCTAAACAAAACAAACAAAAAATGAGCCAAGCATGGTGGCACATACCTGTAATTCCATTACTTGGGAGGCTGAGGCAGGATTGCCATGAATTTGAGGTCAGTCTGGGCTACATTAGTTAGATCAAGGCCACCCTGAATTGCACAGTAAAACACTGTCTTAAAAAAAAAAAAAAAAACAGAAAATGTAAGCTGCATCTATCAGCACACCCCTAGGAGAACAGAGAGAATGGCAAGTAGTGGCCTCTGAGAAGTCTGTGGATCTCAGCAGGATCAGCCGTCCTCAAGTCAAGGATGCTGGTGTCCATAGAGTCCAAGCGGCCTGAAAGGTGACGATGAAACCCCAGGCCACTGTAGGCAGAGCCTAGCTCATGCTCATCAGTATGAGAAAATCCTAGATATATCAAAGTGGACCTCGCAGCACAGCACAAACAATAAACCCCAGACACCACGGGAAACAGAAGATTCACAACGAGGTGATTCTGAGGCGAACGCTTCCATAGGATGGGAACACAGACATTTCTTTTAATCATCTCTGGTTTCCACAAAGCCTCTGGTGAGAAAGGATTGAAGGTGCGTACCAGGAGCTACTAAAGCAGACAGCACAGTGCCTGAATAGGTTCTACTGATGTCTGAGAGTATTGAACACTGCCCACAGTAATTCTTGCCATTACTGCTTTGTCATGAATTACCTTGTTAAGCAGACAAGCAAGCGAGTGACTGCCAAAGGCCAGAAGAAAGAAGTTCAGATGAGTGTATTTTATAAAATCAGGGGATGTTGGGATAGGAGATGCCAGGAGGCCAGAGCCAAAAGGTCACCTAGAGCAGGGCACGGGAGAGCCGTGGCCCAAAAATAGTAAAAGGGAACCAGGAAAGAAAGCTCAAAGGGTAAGCATTGGATTCCTTCTGAATTTTAACATCATCCATGAAATTGAGCTGTCTCACAAATATGGAACAGTGAGACCCTCACAGCAGGTGTCCCCACCCCTGAGTGGGGACACAGTGGCCTAGAGTCTCTCTCACTTCTGTGGCGTCACCGACTTGAAGCTATATGATAAAGCTACAGTGATAAAAACAGTATGGTACTGGCACAAAAAACAGACACCAGGATGAGTGGAACAGATTAGAGGATGCAGAAACAACCCTAAGCACATTTAACTGCTGTATCTGATCCTTGAAAAATGAACCAAAAAATACACTGGAGCAAAGATAGTGTCTTTAGTAAATGGTGTTGGAAAACCTGGCTTTCTACATGCAGAAGATTGAATCTAGACCCATATTTTTCACTATGCACTAAATTAAAATCAAAATGGATTGAAGAACCTAATGTCAAAACAGAAACATTTAACCTGCTGGTGGATAAAATAGCAAAGCTCTTGAAGTCAGGCATGGGCAAGGACTTTCTGAACAGAACCCCAGCTGAGTAAAAAATAACATCCAGAATCAACAAGTGGAATCATAGCAAATTTAAAAGCTTCTGCACAAAAGAATCAATCGACAGAGTGAAAAGAAAACAACTGGTCAGCTATTCCTCAGACGAGAGGTCTAATATCTAGAATATATAAAGAACTCAAAAAATCAGCCCCCCCCAAATAAAAGACCCAATCAAAAAGAGTGCAGCTGAAGTGAGTAGAGTTTCACAAAAGAAGTACAAACAGCCAACAAATACATGACATATTCAAGAAATTGCTGGCCACTAGAGAAATGTAAGTGAAAACAACAAGGAGTTCCATCTCACCCCCAGGAAGAATGGGCATCATCAAGAAATCAAACAATAACAAATGCTGGCAAGGCTGGGACAGGAGGGGGGACCTTCTACATGGGAAGGTAAACTAGTACAACCACTGTGGAAATCAGCTTGGAAATTCCACAGAAAAAGTAAAATTAGGAATTCCAATTGACCTAGCTATTCCCCTTCTAGGTGTCTTCCCAGAAGAGTTAAAGACATCGTACCGTAGTGACACAAGCATACCCATGTTTGTAGCAGCACAATTCACAATAGCACAATAGCTGAGTCTTGAACCAGTCTGTAGGTCCATCAACAGGTGAACGAATAAAGAAAATGTGGTATTTACACAAATGGAGTACTGCTCTGCCATAAAGAAAGATAAACTTGAATCATGTGTAAGAAAATGGTTACACCCAAAACAATAATGTTAAGTGAAATAAATCAGACACCCAAGCTTAAATATCATATGGTTTCTCTTACATGAGAAACTCAACTTATAAAGAACAAACAAAAGATAGACAATAGGAAGTAGACAAGACATTTTGTTTTGCAAAAATGGAAAGGGGACCAAGAGACGGAGTGAAGAGGGAGGGAAGGGGATGAGAAAAGGAGGGAAGATGAGTGATGTACACATGCCAACTCCACAGAAGGCACGTAAACACTATACTACAAACACGTACTAATAAAAAAAAGTCTAAAAGTCATTTTTATCTACCAAGAAAAAGACCAAAACACAATGCAAGATCAGTGATTTTTCCAGAAATATTCTAAAGAAAGCCCAAACTTTCTTCCTTCCCCACATCCACCCCAGTGTTTCAGCTGCTCCCCGGGAAACCAGATAAAAGCAGCCAGCAATCAGGAACCACTGCATGGGCTGCAAGGGCTGATTAGCAGGGGCTGACTGGGACGGTTTCCGGAGTCATGTACTGCAAAACGCTCTCCAGCTGCCCCTCCTGATTGATGACAAGATCGGCTCAGAGTCGTCTCATTCTGAGATGACTGCAGCTCTGAATAGGCGTGGGTGACGCGCTTCCTCTGATTTATGTCTGTCGCTTTGAGAAACGCTCCTGGCTAAGTGACGCTAACCTCTCCTATCACCCTCTATTTTTACCCTCCCGGTGAGTGATGAATCGGGTTATAATCTGACAGGGTGCTCAAAGACAGAGTCAAATTAAATTATAGAACCGCGGACAGCATACACGTTTTTTAAAGAACAGAGTCTGAATGTATTATTCCTGCCTAGTTTCAGTCCATATCCATTGTTGCCTAAAAATGTTGATAAAGGACTCATTATGTATCATACAGTGAAATAAGACTCTAAGATTAACTTCTATTTTAATGAAGTCCGGTACACCCTGGCAGCTCATTCAAATGCCAGCACTAAACATGATCTCTCTTGAATGTTATCCCCACGCCCTGAACCCAGGCATGTGAGCACCTACTATGTGACGAGCACCTACTGTGTGACGAGCACCTGCTGTGTGACGTGCATCTTCTGTGTGACAAACACCTACTGTGTGACGAGCGCTGCCAGGGCACTCAGGAGCCAGTGGTAAGCAAGAATGGATGGAATTCTTTCCCCTGGCTCAAATGGTTCAAATGGTTGAAGTGGTGATGTCGGGCCTCTGCGTCTGTCTCTCCATCCCCAGCTCTGATGTTTTCTGTTAGGTTTACTTTTCCAGAAGTTTCTCTCTGTGTGACTAAGATGGCTGCTTTGGCTGCGGTCTCCTGGGTGCTCCTGTACCACAACCTCCCCAGACAATTCTTGTCCTGAGGGCGCCAAGGCAAAGTTTGGGGGTTAATGCTGATTGGCCCAATCAGATGCACTGGTTCTTGTGCTTCACGGGAGACCTGGGGAAGAAGTCATCTGATTGGCCAGCCCGAGTCCCATGTACACTTTTAGGGTAGGGAAAGGCAGGAAGCAGTGTTGAGTGCTCCTGGCGCCATATGGCTAAACAGGATTCCTGTGGCATGAAAGAGTCATTTCCCAAATGAAACCATGATGGCCAGTGAGTGTTTGCGAAGCACAATGTCAGAGGGTAGATGTTTAATTTTTTTTTTTAGATGTTTAAATTTGGACAAGTAAAAGAAGAAATGAAATGATATTGTAAGTTATGTTTTCTCTATGTTGTTTCTGGCTCCTCAAGGGACCAGGGGTGGACACTTGCAGCAGGGTAAGAAGAGAAAGACCTTGGGGACCAGACAGGTGGGGGCTCAAATGGGCCTGCACTGGGCAGGCTTCCTGCTTCCATCACTGTTAGTGTCTATGTAGCATGGGTGAGCTGTCTGACCCTCTCTAAAACAGTCCTTCCTGATAGTACGGGACAGTAATCCCACTCACTTAGGATGGTAGGGGAGCTTGAAGGATAATCCAGTGTTGGGATGGCTGGAGGCACTTGGCAGAAGAGTGGGTATTTAGAAATCTGTGAGGCACCACATTGTATGACAAATGTAAATATCTTCCTACATCCCCTAAACTGCTTTCATTGTTTTGTTTTGATTGATTTTATTCTATTTTGTTTTGTTTGATTTTATTACATCTGATGGTATGGCCAGCTACTTTGAAGATAACAAGAGGCATTATGGTAGCCATTGTTGATTTCCTATTGTCTTGTTTTGAAGTCCTGTGTCATGTTCACTGTTATGTTTTGATTGGCTCTATTCTGTTTGTTTTGCTTGGTCTTATTTGCTTCAAAATAAATAAATAAATATCTTAGTACCTTGTGGGCTGGGTGGAGTGAGTGCTGTTTGGAGATAAAAGGAAGAAACAAATATAAATTAAAAAAAATAGCAAGCATAATTTCCCTTTCTGATAAGTGCTCTGATAAAAATAAGTAATGTGGCAAAGTTATAAAAGTGGTGGCCTCCTTAGTAGGATAAATAGAGAAGGCATCCTTGGGAAGGTGTGAACTCAGTCCCAAAAGATGAGAAGGAGATTGCTATGCAACAAGTATGGGAAGAGGAAATGGCAATTGCAAAGGTCCTAAGGCAGGAAAAGAAAAGATGTGTTCAAGGAACAGAGGGAAGCTCATGGTCAGAATGATGAGATTAAACAGGTACACAGGAAATAGATCATAGAAAACCTTCTAAGAGATAGGAAGAACTTTGGATCCCTGTTGAGTGGTATTTCTGGTTAAAATTCTAATAAGTTAAGTAAGTTTTCTGGGTAAAGAATAGGTTAGACAAGGGCCACTATGAGCAGACATTTGCAACTGTCTGGGTAAAAGACAGCTGGGGCCCAGTCCAGGATGGTGGTAGTGGAGACAGAGAGATGGGTGGATTAAAGGTCCACTTTGGTTGCAGGACCCGGAAGACCCACAGATGGCGCTGTAAGGGAGAGGGGAGAGAAAGCGAAGAAGTAACGATAAATCCTGACTCTGGGGTTTGAGCAGTTACCTGGGTGAAAATGCAGCCATTTGCTGAGGTCAGGAAGCCTTGGGAAGAAACAGATCTAAGGTGCCAGTGGGGACTCTGGTGGACAGGCTCGATGGGCCAGTCTGGGCCTCGAGGCTGGGCCCGGCAGTGGGAAGTGAACTCGAAGCGGGCTGGAGGAGAAGTGGGGACGTCGCACCACACGGCTTTCCTGCACTAGCCTGGGGAATTGTGGAAAAATCAGCAAAGGAAAAAGAAGCTATGAGCTAGGGAGGAAACCAGGACAGCTGGAGTGACTGAGACTAAGAGAGGATTTCAAAAAGAAAGAAGTAGCCAGCTCTGATGAAAGCTGCCGAGAGATTGGTAAAATGAGGACGAGGAAATGACCTTTAAATGAGGGGGGAAATACTCACTCTCTGCGTCGGTGCTCTCAGACTGACCTTTTGAAGACAAATTTGGCAGTGTTCCTTCTTTGATCAAAAACCTCAGGGCTCCTCACCAACTCCCCACTGGGGCATCACAATCTGCTTCTTGGCCACCTGGCCTGCTGTTTTGTGCTGTAGCCTGGGCTCCCCTGGACAGTGGCTAGACTCCTCATTCCTGTGACACTCTCCACGTCACGTCTCGGGCCTGCTCCACCCTCTTGCCCTGGTGGATGGCACCTCTGATTCCACTGAGCTGTGACTCCCTGTTATGGCTTGAGCCCAGAGTATCCCCCAAAAGCCTCATGCACTCATAGACAGGGCTTCTGGAAGGTGATTGGGTCATGGGGGCTGTAGCTGACTGGCTGTTAGAACATGAGTCTGGTTGGAAGAAGTGGGTTTATCTATCTCCCTGGTTCCTGGCTTCTTTCTTAGCTTCCTGGCCACCATGATGTGAGCTGCTTTCCTCTGCCAGGCCCTTTCACCATACTTCTGTGTTTAAACTTACCAACCATGGACTGAAACTTCTGGAACTGTGAGCCAAAATAAACCTCTCCTTTAAATCGTGGGTATCGGGTATTGTATCTCAGAAACAAGAAAGTGACAAAAACACTCCCTGGGTGAAATCTCCCAGTTCTACTCTACACAAGAAGGGGCCAGGGTCTGTGGCCTTTTCCAGGAATGCCCCCAGTGACCTACAGACTCCCACAAAGCCACTCCCCTCAGAGTTTCCACCACTACCCAACTGCACCACCTTGTGACCAAGGCTTACAACAGTGGCCATGGGAGGACATTTGAGATCCAAGTTATAGTACACAGCTGGAATTTCCATATGAAGGAGTCGTTTTTAGAGTTTATTCAACAAAAACTGACAGCCTCTCCTGTGGGTGAGGTATTACACGGGGCACTAAAAACAAACAAAACTCAGACTGAGTGCTAACAGGCTCATGAGCTAATGGATGAAATGAATAGGAAAACCACAAAGGAGGAGGTTTGTAGGATTACAGGAAAAGACTGTGAAGATTTAGATCTAAAATGTCCCTCGTGTGAGAAAGGTGACCAGATCGGGGGCACTGTACTCATCAGCAGACTCGGCTCTGGATGAGCTCAGTACCGGATGTGAGGA
Source organism: Dasyprocta punctata (assembly GCA_004363535.1). NCBI lineage: Eukaryota > Metazoa > Chordata > Mammalia > Rodentia > Dasyproctidae > Dasyprocta > Dasyprocta punctata. The sequence continues at coordinate 16,757 of RJWM01013228.1, read as the reverse complement.
GCGGGGCCTGGTTGGAGATGGCTTGTGGACAGTGTGACCTCCAAGGATGGATTCATGTCCCCGGCTCCTCCCTTCTCTCTCTGCTTCCTGGATGCCATGGGTTGACACCTTTTCCTCCGCTAGCCTGTCCCTGCCTTGGAGCCAGCCAACCATGGACTGACTGCGCGCCAAGATAAACCTCTCCGTCTTAAACTGTGGGCCTTGGCTACTGCGTCTCAGCGGCAGGAAAGCTGACTGACCCGCTTCTGCTTGCAGCCCCAGAGGTGAGCAGCTTTGCTCCACCACGCAGCGCTGCCATCGTGAGCGCCATCGCCACAGGCGCAAAGGTGACGCGTCGAGCTGTCACGCCACGTCCTGCCAGCCACCATTTTGTGTCCGCTCTCTCCGGTATTTTGTGAAAGTAATGAAAAGGTTTTCTTGTTTTGTTTTGTTTTCTTTTCTTGGCTGTGCTGCAGACTGAATCTAGGGCCTCAGACTTTAGGCAAAGTCTCCGCCCCTGAGCTACAACCCCAGTCCATGTATTATTTTTAAAGAAAAGTTAAAATACATCTTTTCATTTTGTATTAGTATACATTTGCAGTATAGAGTGATTATATCCGGCTTGGGCTGGACACACAGACGGATGGCATCTTGGTCATCTGTGCTCCCTCTCTGTCCTTCCCCACACCCCTTCCTAGCTTTACACTGCCTCCCTGGTTCTTTCCATGGCTCTTTTATATTGCTCTTTATTTATATTTTAGATTGCTTAGAGAAACCATGCAGTGTTTAATCTTTTGTGATTGACTTATTTCACTTAGAACCGTGGTCTCAAGATCCATCCATTTTCCTACAGTGACTCAGATTTGTCCTGGTTTAATGCAGGGTAGTTGTCCATTGTGTGTGTACTACCTTTGTACTACCTTTGTTTATTTGTACTATTGTAGTACCTTACCTTTTGTTTATTCACTCTTCTGTTGATGTGTGTAGACGTCACTGCCGTAGCTTAGCTATTTTGAGTTGTGCTGCTGTAAATTTGAGCTTGCATGAATCACTGTATTACAATAACTTTCTCTTTTGGAAAAATACACAGGAGAGGTACAGATGGGTCAAATGGAATTTCTATTTTTAGTTTTTTGAAGAACCTCCATACTTATTTCCAAAGTACAATGTATCTTTTGAATTTGAATATACACACAAGTTCCTATCATTCAGAAACTCATCTTAAAGGGTAAAAAATATTAATAACCTCTCTCATAGGCTAAATGATATCTCTTCACCCTAATGTTGAAACCCTAACTCCCAGTACCTGTGATCTTATTTAGAAATAGGATGTTGAGCGGGACATGGTGGCACACATCTGTAATCCCAGCACTCTGGGAAGCTGAGGCAGGAAGATGGCAGGTTCAAGTTCATCCTGGGCAACTTAATGATTTAGTGATACCCTGTCTCAAAAAATGGCAAAGGCCCTAGGTTTAATACCCAGTACTGGGAAAAGGAAGGGAGGGAGGGAAGGAGAGAGAGAGAGAGAGAGAGAGAGAGAGAGAGCACTGCCAGAGGTAATCAAATTAAAGTGAGATCAGTGATCAGTAGGTGAGTCTTGATCCAATGGTTGGACACGGGGACAGAAGTGTCCAGGGATAAATGGGTGGACCCTGAGACCATATTCTTAAGTGAAATAAATCAAACACACATGTGCAAATACCACATTGTTTCTCTGGTGTGAGAAACCAAAAGCATAAATAAGGACCAGGATGTATAATACATATTGTGGCCAGGAGTGGTGGTACACATCTATAATCCCAGCATTCAGGAGGCTGAGGCAGGAGGATCATTATGAGTTTGAGACCAGCCTGGGCTACAAAGTAAGCTCAAAGTCAGCCTGAACTGCATAGCAAGACCTTGTCTCAAAAAGAGACAAAAGATTATGTAGATATTGTGAAATAGGAAGAAAATGTTTAAATGGGAAGGGAAACAAGGGGGGAGGGGAAAAGAAGGAAGGGGAAAAATGAGAAAAGAAGGAAAAAATAGAAACAAAGCTTTCATAAATGAGGGGAGAAGGATTTGAATGAAGGGTAGGGGAATGAGAAGAAAAAGAAAAGAATCAAGGTATATCATGTACAGGTACAGATTCCCTATGACGAAAGCCATCATTATGTACATCTGAAGTGCACCAATAAACTTAAAAAAAAAAAAAAGAAGTCCCAGGGGACGATGACACAAGGAGATGCAGAGGAGCAGGGCCCTGTGGACCCTGGGACTTTGGCTTCTGGCCTGTGGGAAATGACAAGCATCTGTGGTTTTAAGGCATTTGTCGTTTGTTTTGGCATAGATCCAGGAAGCAAATATACCTCATAACATGGAAGAAACCAAAATATATATTCTTTGCTCTTTCCTTTTGGTCCTCCAAAATTGTTATTCAGTTTTTTCTATGCTGAAGAATAGGGGGGAAAAATCCAGGAAAACCTAAATAGGACTTTATGGAATTTAGCCTAACAGAGTTAAGAAGAATTCCAAAGATCTCCCTTTAATCAGGTTTAAATTAATCTACATTTTATATTTACAGTACTATTCAATTACCAGATGCATTTTCTTAACATTGATGCATTTCTGAAGAGCAGGAATTGGATTATTTTGAAGGCCGTGTTTTTATTTAGTAAGAGAAAGCTATGCATTTTCTGCTCTTCAGTTTACAACTTGGATGGGCTTCACATAGTCTATGGATTCAAAATCACTTTGTGGAAAGCTGTTAAGCTCTACCCTGAAACCAACAGGATGGAGGCCAACCATGGTGCAGAGAAATTATCTTTGGCTGGTTTTGGCAAAGAAATGATGTTAACACTTTGGGAAGGCATTAGTTCAACCAGTAAAACGGTAGCCACTTAAAATGCTTATTTTGATTCCTAACAAAATATAAAAAATTAAATATATTTACAGAGTACCACAAGCTGTTTTGATATATGCATACACTGGATAATGTTTAAGGAAGGGTAAACATTTCTAGGTGTTAAACAGAAGAAAATTAATTCAGGGATTAGTTACCTGCTAGAGTTAAGTAACCAAAGTGACCATGAGCCAAACCCAACATTAACAATTGAAGGTATCACCATGGCTTTCAGACTAGAGCAGGGTTTTTTGTTTGTTTGTTTGTTGGTACCAGGGATTGAACTCACAACCTCGCGCCTGCCAGGCAGGTGCTTACGCCACTGAGCTAAATCCCTGGCCCGTAACTTTTTAAAATTTATTACAATAAAAGATACATTGTCTTTGATTTCCCGCAAAATACTCCCCCTTGTGGTTCAATGTACACAAATCAATAAATATAATACACCATATCAACAGAGCCAAAGACAAAAATCATATAATCATCTCAATAGAAACTGAAAAAGCTTTTGATAAAGTCCAACACTCATTCATCATAAAAAAAAATCTACAGAAAATCAGAATAGATGGTCTCTACCTCAATCTGATAAAAGCCATCTATGACAAACCAACAGCCAACATCATACTAAATGCCCCAAAATCGAAAACTTTCAGTATAAAATCAGGAACAAGTCAAGGATATCCACTAACACCATTCCTATTCAATATAGTTCTGGAAACATTAGCCAGAGCAATTAGACAAGAGAGAGAAATAAAAGGAATAAGGATAGGAAAGGAAGCAGTGAAATTATCATTATTCACAGATGATACTCTTACACAAAAGACCCAAAAACTCCACCAAAAGACTTCTAGATTTAATGACCAAATTCAGTAGTGCAGCTAGATACAAAGTCAACACTCAAAAATCAATAGCATTCCTGTACGCCAACAACAAACTCACTGAGAGAGAAATTAGGGAAACCACACCCTTCACAATAGCATACAAAAACATGAAATACTTAGGAATCAATCTAACAAAAGAAGTAAAGGATTTATATATTGAAAATTACATTACTTAGAAAAAAAGAAATTGAAGGGGATTTCATGAAATGGTAAGACATTCCTTGCTCACAGATAGGAAGAACCAATATGGTGAAAATGGCCATACTCACAAAATTGTTATACAGATATAATGCAATCCCAAAAAAATACCATTAGCATACCTCATAGATCTAGAGAAAACATTCCAAAAATTCATCTGGAACCAGAAGAGACCTAGTGTAGCAAAGACAATCCTGGGCAGCAAAGACAAGGCAGGAGGCATCACAATCCCTGACTTGAAATTATACTACAAAGCTACTGTGATAAAATCAGCATGGTACTGGCAAGAAAAAAGAACTAAAGACCTGAGGATCAGTGGAATGGAATAGAAGATGCAGACACAATTACAAACACACTTGACCACCTTAGATTTGACAAAGGGGCCAAACATGTTCACTGGATGAAAGACAGCCTCTTTAATAAATGGTGCTGGAAAAACTGGCTTTCCACATGCCAAAGACTAAAATTAGACCCATGTCTATCACCATGCACTAAACTAAAGTCAAATTGGATCAAATATCTAAACATTAAAACAAAAGCACTAAATCTACTGGAAGACAAGGTAGGTAGAAATCTTGAAGACATAGGGATAGGGAAAGAGTTCATGAACAAAAACCAAACTGCACTGGAAATATTTCAAAGAATCAACTACTGGAATCTCATCTTATTAAAAAGCTTTCGCACATCAAAATAAATCACCAACAGAGTGAAAAGAAAACCCATAAGTTGAGAAAAAGTTTTAGCCAACTGTCCCTCAGACAAAGGACTTCTAGATAGAACATATAAAGAATTTTTAAAATTCAGGCCCCCCAAATTCAAAGACCTAATCCAGAAATGGGCTTCTGATATGAATACACACTTCTCAGATGAAGGAACATAAATGGCAAATAAATATATGAAAAAATGTTCAACATCACTGGTCATCAAGAAATGCAAATTAAAACAACACTGAGATTCCATCTCACCCCAGCAAGAATCAACCAATCAAGAAATCAACCAATAATAAATGCTGGTGGGGGCCGGGGATTTACCTCAGTGGCGTAAGTGCCTGCCTGGCAAGCACAAGGTTGTGAGTTCAATCCCTGGTACAAAAAACAAAACAAAACAAACAAACAAACAAAAAAAACCCATGCTAGTGGGGCTATGAGGAAAAAGGAACGCTCCTCCACTGTTGGTGGGAATGTAGACTGGTACAACCACTGTGGAAATCAGTGTGGAGATTCCTCAAAAAACTAGAATTAAGCCAGGTATAGTGGTGCTCTCTTGCAATCTCAGCACTTGGGAGGCTGAGGCAGGAGGATTGTTGCAAGTTTGAGACCAGCTTGGGCCACAAGGTGAGCCCAAGACCAGCCTGAACTGCATAGGGATACCCTGTCTCAACAAAAAACAAAAAACAAAACAAAACAAACAAACAAAAAACCCAACTAGGATTAGAGGTTCCATTCGACCCAGCTATTCCCCTACTGGTTATTTTTCAGATGAATTGAAAACATCATACTACAGTGATATATGTGCACCCATGTTTATAGCAGCACAATTTGTAATAGCTAAATCTTGGAAACAACATAGATGCCTATCAACTGAGGAATAGATTAAAAAGATATGGTGTTTTTATACAATAGAGTACTACTCAGCCATAAAGAAGAATAAACTGGAGACTTTTATAAGTAAATGGATGCATCTAGAGACCATACTCATAAGTGAAATAAATCAGACTTGCTTGTGTAAACACCGTATTGTCTTCCCAGTATAAAAAACTGCAAGAGTAAATAAGATTCAAAAGTTACAATAGATACTGTGAAAGGGAGAGTAACTGCTCAGAAGGAAAGAACAACTGGGATGGGGGAAAGAAGAAAAAAAGGAAGGGGGAATACACACACACACACACACACACACAAGATAGCTAAGATAATTGTACTACTTGTTCTATCAGTTCATGGAAAGGAACAGTTAGTGCTTATATTGTCTGATCAGTTTTGCAGGCCTATATCTGATAATCTGAGTAACTGTTTTGAAGACAACAATATGCAACATAATAACCACTGTCAGCTTTCTACCACCTTGTTTTGAAATTCCGTATCATTTTTATTTTTTTCTCTTTAAAATAAAAAAAAAATTTTTTTTTAAACACTCCTCACTCTGAACACCCTAGCCACGTCATTCTTGCCACTTTCCAAAGCAGTCCTGAAAGTCCTCTTCCGTGAGTACATTTACCAGGTGTGACTTTAAAAACTACAGCGAATGCTGCTTCGGAGCGCCACCCACCAGGAAGGCAGGCTCGTCAACACATTGCATCCCCACCCACCTTAGTCACAGGCTCTGGCACCGCGGGATTTCTTCCTCAGAGTCATGATGACCATGAAAGGGAAAGCTTTTGAATCTATTCAGGACATCAAGGCAGCCTGGACAGTGCAACTAAAGACACTCCTGACAGAGGCCCCCAGAACTGCTTCGGAAAGTGGCGAGAACAAGGGGATGAGTGTGTCTGAAGCAAGGAGGAGGATTTCGGGGGGACTGATGGCAATCTGTCTTCCACTGTAAAAAAGTTTTAAACTAACGTTCAGTGTATTTTTCCATCGCACCTTGTAGGTGTGTGTGGAGGAGGGGAGGAGTCCCACACTGAGAGCCGCCGAGCTGGAAGGACAAAAGGAGAGGTGGTGGCCACTGGGAGCCAGGGTCACTCCAGCGGGAACCATGACGCACCGAGGTCTGTGCAGGGACAGCGGGAGCCTCGGTGAAGAGGCCTCCGGCAGAGCAGAGCCGGGGTGGGGGGGACACCCGACTCCTGGTCCCCGCGGCCCCCTGCTGGTGGGTGGTGGCGAAGGCGTTGAGAGCCCAGGAAAGGGGAACCCCGCACTGCACCCCAGCCCCGGGCGCGGCCTCGCCCTGCAGGGGCGGCCTGGCTGCGAGGCCCAGCGAGGCTTGGTTCGGGGAAAATACGCATCGCACGGCCCCTCGCGCGGCGGAGCTGGGGTGGACGGGTGCCACTCCGTCCTGAGAGGAGAGCGGATGATGGGAGGACTGAGCCTGAGCCGGGCGTCAGGTCTGCCCTGGACGTGGCCCCCGCGGAGGGGCCGCAGGCTGGCTAGTGTGCTGCACCCCGGCATTCAGGGCGAGAAGCCCGGATGCACACTCGCCTTCATTCGTGCCCGCACGCGGTACCCGGCGTCCTCCTCCAGGGCCCGCACGCGCCCAGCCCGGGCCCTGCTGCGGGGGCCACCTCGGAGCGGTGCGTGCCTCTGGGGCGTGCGGGCGAGGGTATCCACGGCCCCCCAGGCAGGCAGGGAGCCGGCGGTGGGGAGAGGTCAGAAATAAGCAACGAGATGAACGGGAATTATTCTGACATCGAGAAGCAAATTGAAAGTCAATTAAGAATGTTTTTATTTCCCCCTCTTTTCCAAATTATACATGAAGAAGTAATTCCTTAAAAGGAAGAGATGACTTTTGAAGTAAAAACTAGGCTCTTCGGTGCTTGGTAATCTATTTCTTCTTTACCTTACAGGAAATACATCACAATCCACTGTCACAGAGAGGTTACCAGTGACCAACCAGGTCATCGGTTCGAAGAGTAGTTAAGGTTAAGCCCTGTGCAAGAAAACTTTAAAATGTGCCTGAAATCCTTTGGTACCTACGTGAAGGAAACTTGATGGAAGGTTTCCCAAATTTGGCAACAATTTTAAAAGTTTCATTGGACTTTTTTTTCAAAAAATAATAATTTATATATGTTACCAATAACCAGGACAAAGACTAACAAACCTTTTTAAAGGTTTATCAATTTTTTAAAAATTCAATCATGTTCTAGGAAAGACTGAATTACCTTTCTTTAGGAAATGGTATTACAAAATAGTTGTCATATGAAGACAAATAGAAAAGTATACGACTACAGAATAGAGGGACAGACCAGGTGCGGCAGCACACACCTATAATCTAGGCATTTAGGAGGCTGAGGCAGGAGGATCACTGTGAGTTCAATGCCAGCCTGGGGTACACAGTGAGTTCCAGCTTGGCCTGAATTGCATAATGAGACCCTGTTTTTAAAAAAAGAAGTATTAAAAAAGTATTAGGCAGTCAAATGATAAACATATTCTTTTTCTGACATTGTTTGTCAGACTTTTTTACTACTGTAAATGGTATAATTTCTTTTCCCATTCTAAGTATTCAAGCTCCTACTTAATCTTACACTCATAACTTTATAGTCTTCATGCAAGGAGCTCGCTTCCCCCCAGGTCGTACAAACTTTAGTTTCCACGAAGCCCGGGCCTTCCCTGGCACTGGTGTTTATTTTGAGTCGTTTGGGAGCAGACAGGAGTGGCCTGCGGGAGCGACTTGGGGGCTCCATCTGGGGAGATTTATGGACAATTATCCGCAAGAGCGGCTCGTCCTGGCCGCCCGGTGTCACGATGCCTCATCCTGGAGTAAACACGGCAGCAACCGGCAGCTCCGGAGCGCTGTTTTCAGCCTCCTTGCCGTCCTCCGTAGCCATGGTGGCGGCCGACAGGACAGACGACCGGGCCGGCGGCAGGTGACTGTGCGGCTGCGACCCCACAAAGAACAAAGAAAGACAACGCTGTGTGTGGCGGGGGAGAACGGCAGCCCCCCAACCCTCGAGCCCAGTGGCGATGTCGACAGGGCCGGCGTGGGCTGGGAGACCCGGAGGACGGTCCTCGCGGTGACTGCAGGCTGCGGCCCTGCCACCGCCCTTCCCATGGAGCAAAGCACTGGGATTCGTTCCCAGGATGGGACTGATCGTTTCCTGGAGGACAAAAAATTTGGCCCTGAGGTGTGGTGCTACGTTTCTGAGTGCTCACCCATAGGAAGATGTCCGGTGCGACTTTTGCCTAAGTGGCTGGGGCTGGGCCCTGGGAGAGGTCGCCTGCCTGGGCAAGGCTGCTCGCGCCCCCATAAAGCATACGGGACCCCAAGGGACCTACGCTAAGTCATGTGGGGTGGACACAGATTGTGTTCCTTCTCCCTCTGAAATTCCAACAGCACGCTGGTGAAAGAAAAAAAAAAAACTAAGATCAGCATAAATCCACGTGGACACAAGGAAGGAGGGGGTTGACCCCAGGTGCCCTGGGTCCAGCACCGCCCTGGGACCCGTGGTTGGGGGAAGAGGGACTTAGCAGGCAGAGGACAGGGTCCCGAAATGCACCCCATCACTTTTAGGCCCGGACAAAATAGCTTGCGCAGTGATTCTAAATGCAGAAATTGTGGGAGTCTTTTCTATAATGATATGGATCATTTACAATTTTAAAATGAAGGGTTTTCATTTACTGAACGGGGGAAGTTAATCAGGCATAAGGATTGTTATGTAGACCTGTTCATCTCTGGCCAAGAAGTTTCTTTCTGGGTTTTGGTTTTTTGTTTTGTTTTGTGTTTGTTTGTTTGTTTGTTTGTTTGTTTTGAGACAGGCTCTCATTGTGTAGTTGAGGCTGACTTTGATCTCACTGTGTAACCCAGGCTGGCCTCAAACGCACAATGATCCTTCTGCCTCAGCCTCCTGAGTACTGGGATTACTGGCATGCCCCACCAGGCCCAGCTCAAAATTCTATTTCTGGAGAGACTGGGCAACACATCTCTGACACAGAAAGACTCAGGTAGGGGATATCACACAGCAAACAGAAGTCAAGATAGGGCCAGCCATGGTGGTGCCAGCCATGGTGGTGCAAGCCTGAACCCCCGCACTTGGGAGGCTGAGGCAAGAGGATCGCTGTGAGTTCAAGGCCAGCCCGAACTACTTAGTGAGAGACTGTATTGAAAAGACAAAAAAAGGAAAAAAGAAAAAGAAGTCAAAGTGGTGGAGCTTGCTCTGTCTGAAAAGCACAAAGTGAGAGAAGAAGTAATTTCCCCAGAAACAAATTGTGCAAATGATGATAACAGCTTAGACATAAACTACATGCCAAGCAGTGTTCACAGCGCTTTATGTCCATGAAGTCAGTTGACACTCACAACTGCATGCCGGAAGTACACTTACCATTTAGGTTTACGTGTAAGGAGTTTAAGGAAATTCCCAGGTCACACAGCTACTAAGCAGCAGGGCTGAGAGATGAATCCAGAGGCACTGGCTGTACTGAGAGAGGAAAATCAATCTGGGGTGACAAAGCATGGAGAACTATGACTTCCCGCCCAGAGTTTTCATGGTTAATCGCATGGGTGGTACCCAGTTTGATCAGGGTTCACATAGTCCTGGGGAAGGACCAGGAAGCAACAATGCTACATGTTATACTGCATGGCCCATGCTAAGTTTGCTGCTTGCTGCGAATTCTGTTGGGCAGCAGCAAGTCCCCTGTAGATGCGGGTCTGTGGTGGTCTGAACAGTGGACTCCGAGAGATGTCCGGGTCTCAGCCCCTGGACCCTGTGACCTGGACTGGTCAGGGGCTGGAGACGGGGGTTTGTCCTGGATGGTTCTGTGAGGTCAGAGGAGAATCCAGGCCCCTTCGCTCCCAGACTGTGAGGGGAGGGGCTCGAAAACTAGGGCCCCTCTGCAACCTCCTCCAGAGCTCACCAGGTGACTCGGGTCCCTTTGGGAAGCTGGGGAGGGGCGCACGGCATCCCCAAAAGATCTTCCTCCTGGGTGTGACTGGAGGGTAGCACTGGTTGGCCACTACACTCGGTACCTATCGGCTCTGTTTTCTGTTGCTGTGATAAAGTACCTGAGACCAGCTAATTGAGAGAGAATGGAAGTTTATTTGGCTCTCGGTTCTGGAGGCCGGACAGTCTAAGAGCACAGTGCTAGCAGCTGGCTGGCATTTGGTGAGGGGCCTCTTGCTGCACCCCAACATGGGGGGCATCACGCAGCAGGCAGAGGGAGAATGAGCAGGCTCGGGTCTTCCCTTGCCCTCCGCGCCTCCCCCTCCTGCTCCTCCTCTCTCTCTTCTTCCCCTCTGCTTCTCCTCTTTCTCCATCTCCTCCTTCTTTTCTTCCTCTTTCTTCTTTCTCCTTCCTCTTCTTTGCAATACTGAGGACTGCACTCAGGGCCTTTGCCCTGAGTTACATCCTTAGCCTGTTTTTCAGTTTCAGGGTCTTGCTATGTTGCCCAGGCTGGCCTCAAACTTGCCATCTTCCTGCTTCAGCACCCCCCAGAGCCTTCCCCATCTTATAAAAAAACCACCAGCCCCATCATGATGGCTCCGCCCTGATATCTTTATCCAATCCTAATCACCTCCCAAAGGGAAGTACTATTGGCCTCCAAGTACCATCAACGTGTGAATTCAGGGATTATGTTTCTCACACAAAAATCTGGGGGACACATTGAAACCATGACATCCAAATAAAAAATTATTTACAATCACAGGACATAAAGTGCTTCCATTAAAATCAGAGAAAATACACTAAAACACCAGCAGAGTTCAACCTCCAGCACAAATTGATTTCATTCAGCAATCAGAATTTCTAGAGTCTTAACAGATTTTGTTGGTTTTGAGGAAAGACTCATGAAGAAAGCCCAGTTCAGCAATGTCTATAAAAAGGATGAAATTTATGAGTCATGGATGAATGCTGGGGTGTGAGCGAAAGCCCACCCTTTCTCTTGGTGACAACCATGTCTATTTATATGGAAGCTATTTTGGAGCCGAGTGACTCTAATCCTAAAATGACCTTCAGAGCTGGAGGCCGGGGAGGAACCCACTGGTTGCTGAATGAGTCAGCGAGGACTTGAGGAGCAAGTGACAGAAACCAAGAAGGGCGCGGGGCAGGTGACAGGTCTGGGTGTAGCACACCTTTCAGGTCTGGGTCAGGACTGGGGACTCAACATGCTCCTTAGAGCAGAAGCAGAAGTCAGTTTCACTGACTGAAAGCAAGAGACAGTTAAATCCTCGTTTGGCCATTCACACAAGTCCTTATTTAAAGAATAAGCGATGATGCTACCTTTGCTCGGTCAGGATACCACGGCCATTAAACTAACTTGTCACTGGACAGGCAGTGCCTCTAATCCTTGAAATGCTAGAGGTGATGTTTTTGGTAAACAGGCAGGATTTATGTTAGCCGAGTTCTTTTCGCTTTTCTTAGTCTTTCCTGAATAGCACCCTGTGTTGGGTTAACAGTATTTTTAATAAGATAATTAATGGAACGTTTTGTCTTACTAAGTTGTTGAAAATCAAATGCGAATTTGATATAAGTTTGTGCAGGGAGAAATAATCCTTGTTACTAATATTAACATCATTTTTTTCTATATTAACATACAGTAAGCCAATTGATAAACAGGGGTTAATTATGGGTCTACTGAAATTGAGGTTATAGCTTTTTGTTGAGCTTGAACGCTTTTTTAATTGATGGCTGCTCTTAGGCCAACTATGGTGGGTTTGTTTATTTACCCACTGTTAAAGGTTGTCTCCATATTTTAAAGAACTGTCCCTCTTTAAATGAGGTTTTAAGTTTTCATTTAAGTTAAGATATTTTAGGGAAACTTAAAGCTTAATCAAAATTCTTATTTGGATAACCAGCTCTCACCAGACCCGACTGGCTCTTCACCTGTACTTCTAAATTGTCTCACTGTTTTGCCACATAGACGAGTTTGCTCTGTTTAGAAGGAGCTTGCTTGGTTTCAGTGTAATTGACTTCAGTTCTCTGTCAAGCATATTCTAGTTAATCCACTGTACAAAAGGTAGAAGGGTAATCTATGCTGTTTTTCATTATTTATTATTTTTCCTTCATCTTTCCCTTACAGTACTATCTCTATAGCACCAGGGAAAAAAGTTCTATCTTCTATACTTTTTTAGATAAATGTTTTATTTTGTGAATTAAAGCTAGTTATGTTTGGTTGTTTTGGGGGCTAGAATAGGTTCAAAGTGATCAGTAATGAGTGAAATCTCCCAGGAGAAAGCCAGATGCTTTAGTTGAAGCTACACTTTGTTTTCCAAGCACACTTTCCAGTATGCTTACCTTGTTACAACTTACCCCCTCTCATATTGTATTGATTTTAAGGTTTAAAAATTTAAATATCTGAGAGTGATGGGCGGTGTGCACGTGCTTCATGGCCTGATTCAATGAAACTCTCTATTCTTAATTTACTGTTAAATCCTCCTTAGATCTTTAATTTTCATAAAGATTTATGTTGAAATGTTCTTTTGATAAGAAAATGTAACCCATTTCTTCCCACTTCCTTGGCTACACTTTGACCTAACATTTTTACGTGATACACTTGTGCTTGCTTTTGCTCCATAATGGGGTTTGCTGAATTAGCAAGTGCAACTGTGTGAGTTGCGAGCCAGGAAAGTACACATTTGGTCAGCACCCGCGGGAGATGGTGCGACTGACTGGCAGAAGACCTAAACTCAGAACTTGGCCTAGGGCAGGAACAGCAAAACCCAGAGCCATCTCAACAGTCTCCATCCTGCGCCCACGGCAGACATTATTAAGCGATCACTGCACACATTCCTGCTGGGACCCTCAGACTCAGCACAAATCCCTATGCTTCCTCACCACGATTAGCAGCAAACTGCAGGTGTCAGGAAGGTCTGTAACATTTGCCTTCTAGGAAAAGAGAGAAAGTGGGAGCTGGAGGTTGTGTCTCATGGAATAGTCATGCCTGGAAGTGGGAAATCGCGGAAGGATGGGAAGGGGGATGGTAGCTTTGAAGAAAGGGAGCCGGGTGCTTGAGATCTATGGAGGGGAAGAAAGGTACGCAGAGCGGTGAGAGGCAGCTGTCCAGCACAGTGGAAGCAGAATTTGTAAGCAAGAAGAAAGCCATCAAAGGTGGAAAGCTGGGGTCTGCTACAGTTACCTCACGACGGGATCGTTTAGGTGAGGCACCTCCCAGGGCAGACATCCTTCAGAGGTGAGCGTGAGGAAAGCTTCCCCAAACTGATTTAGACATAAGAAAGATGTACTGGCTTACATATTTAAAAAGAAATAGAGATTAAAATTTAAGTAAAAAGGGACTCTAGGCAGGGTTTGAGCTAGCAATGTAATGACCTCAGTGTCCCCCCCAACCCCATCTTCATCCTGGGGCTAGCTGCTGGGGTGGGGGTCAGAGGGCCCCCATTAATGCTTCATTAATATCAGAAGGAAGAGGAAGGGGCAGCAAGTTCTAACCAGGAGGTGGCTGTGGAGTCCTGTGCATGAGGTCTGCGTGGTGAGAAGGAGAGGGTGACAGTTCCCCAAGTGAGCAGGACAGGACAGCCACACAGGAAGAGGAACAGAGGCTGGACAGCCACCAACAGGTCTCCTGGCGTCAGAAGTGCAGGGGGCGGTGAGGTGCATGTCACACATATTCAGCACCCAAAGTCGCTCTCCTGCAGGTGACTTTTGCTTGGAAAAGAAGGCGGCTCACAGGATGACTGCGGCCGTGCTCAGCTGGCTAGCAGCAGCTCCACCAAAGGACACGAGAGCCTGACCGTCCGCTCCGGGGAATATCTCTGAAGATGATTCCGATGCGTGTGCCCGCTCCCGGGAATATCTCCGAAGATGATTCCGATGCGTGTGCTTTTCCCCGCGATCTCGGAATGACTCACAGATACACCCCAAAGAGTGGGTTAATGTTCCATGCGCTCCTCACTTTATTTCTCCCCAAGGTTGTTTCCTCCCGACACTGTTAACATTCGGTGCGTCACCTGCGTCAAGTCAGCCACGGGAAGACGGATCACTGCTCATTCCCGGGAGAGTTTCCAAAGGTAAACGAGATCCGTAATTACTAATGTTCCAGTAGCCCAGCTAGAAATTCTAACTTACATCATGTGGAAGACGGAGCATAATAACAGTCATTCTCTGTGTTTAGAGGACAACAGTAAGATAGATTTAGTAGCATGACAGTTGTTCTAAGGGTTTTTATTTCCTCCTGAGGTATTGATCCATGCTAGGGGTCTACAGGCCGAGCAAGACAACATACTTATGTGAAATGGAGTTAGTTATCCAACTGGCAGGGCAGGAGAAAGCAGTAGATTTCAAAATCTTGCCTGGTAGTGAGGTGATTATTTAAATAAATTATGATATATACCTACAATTATTCATCCATTTAAAACAATGTTATAGTTGAAAATACATTAATGTCACATTATTCATTCTCTCTTGACATACAGGTATAGGTAGCTTTCCCAATATTAGGGATTGAACCCACAGAGTGCTAAGCTATATCCCTAGCTCTTTTTAAATTTTTAAATTTTGAGATAGGGTCTTGTTACGCTGCCCAGGCTGACCTCGAATTTGCAGTCCTCCTACCTCAGTCTCCAGAGTGGCTGTGATCACAGGCAGGCACTACCACACCTGGCTTATTTTCATTAAAGAGAGAAAACACATTAGAAAATGGCATACAGGTTATAATCACACTTTCATAAAATATTAAAATTTTTACATTTTTGCACAGAAAAAAGTGAAGAAAAGATCTATTTTAAGGTGTTAACAATGATTTTCTCCAGGTGGTAGAATTCTGAATACTCTTTTTGAATCCTTGTTTATATCTTCTGAATTTTCTATGAAGTTCGTTTATTGCTTTTGTAATAAAAATACAGCACAGATGTGTTATTAAAAATTATACCTGCTGCATCTGTACATTTTAATTATATTTAACTCTAAAAATTTTGATATTCTTCCTGCAAGCAGCCACAAGTCCTTTGTGGATGAAACCAGGGAATAGATGCAGATTGCATGAATAAATGAGCTAATGAATAAGCACAGAGCCAATTAGAGCTGGGAAGGGGACTCTGGGGACTCCAGCGCTGTCCCTCAGTCCCTTCCTTGCATTTAGTTAACATCTAAATGAGATTCAGCTCCAGCAGCCTCTCTGCATAGCACAGCAGTCTGACGCTTCCAGATCTGGATGTGGAGTTTCCTTGTTCTCAAAAGAGCATCTTAAGAGTCTAGAGTCTGAGACCCTAGAAGGAGTCAGTCACCTCTGCCCGTGACCCCTTGTGAATCTTGCTTGCTGTGGTCACTGGATTCCTCCAGTCTCTGCGTAACGGGGATCTAGAGGCTGGGCCTGTAGGTGCCTGACAGGATGAAGCTTGTATCTCTGCCTTCATTTTTGCATCTGTCTCCTTTCTTGCCTTAAACCTTTGGGTTAGATCACTGCCCAGCTCTGCACACATAAGGGGTGTCTGCATTACAACTTAAGTTTACCTAGCCCAGCTCATCCTTGATCAGACATCAAAATAAGAATATTCAAAGTCACTTTTGGAAATTGCAGGCACAACCAGTTTACAGCTCTCATAATTCCAGAACCCCTGAAGCAATGCCTAGATGTCTCTGGTCATTGTCCTAGACCTGCAGTCACCTGGATTCCAGGAAAAGCAGAGCCTCCAGCCCACCCATGATAAGGACACCCCCAAATGGGAGCAGGCATTCTCCTAAGCAGGGGTCATCATCCCACCACAGGAACCTAATTGCCGCCTGAAGCAATGGTCGCTCTCGCAGGACCTCAAAAGACCAGTCCTGAGAAGAGAGGGATGGTTAGTGGAGGCATGGCCTGGAAGAACTTACCTCCTTTCTGCTTCCTTGCTCTATCTCAGCTTTTTACCGCCATGGCGTGAGCAACTTTCCTCCATCAGGCCCTTCCACTGTGCTCTTTGTGTCTAAATCTGCCAACCATGAACTGAAACCTCTAGAACTGTGAGCCAAAATATGCCCTTCCTCTTTTTTTTGTTTTTGTTTTTTTTTTGTTTTTGTTTTTTTATTTATTTTAAAGTCAGTAAAATATAACAGAATGTAACAAATGAAGTCAATCAAAACAAAGCAGTAGGAGTGGTACAGAACTTCGAAGACCAATAATATGAGTACAATAGCTACTATAACATACCTTGCTATCTTCAAATTAGCTGACCATTCCAACAGATGTAGTAGGATTGAACCAAAAACAAAACGATACAAAATCAATAAAAACAGAATA
>RJWM01013227.1:0-53722 GCA_004363535.1 Dasyprocta punctata | reverse complement strand
CCTGAGAGCGGACTGCTCTGAAGAGAAAGCTTTGCCAACAAAAGGGTTTGCTTCTGTTTCTAAAGCCAATGAACGAATTAACGAAAACTCTCTGGATTTCTTAGGTTTCTGTCAAATCATAAAAAAGCAAAGCTAGCCAAGCTCAGTGGCAGTGCACGCCTATAATCCAGCTACTTGGGAAGCTGAGGCAGGATGATGGCAAGTTCAAGGCCGGCCTGAGGAACTCAGCAAGACCCTGCGTTAACAGAATAAAAAATAAAACAGGGCTAGGATTGTAGCTCCGTGGTAGAGCACTTGCAGACCATGAATATGGCCCAGGGTTCAAACTACAGCATCACAAAAAAACAAAACAAAACAAAACCCAAAAGCTAAGGAACCCAGATGACTTTGCCTCCCTAATTCTGCCAGCTGGAGTCCAGCCACGATGACTTGTAGTTGTCTAACCCCCAGATTCCTCTGTGGCCCCTTAGTCTCTCATCACGACATACTTTGACTTAGTTTCTGAATTACCAAAACATTACAAAATGAAGAATTTATTTACCTAAATATTTTTAAAAACTATGCAGTTAAATGTATTTTAAATGCATTATTATATGTAATGTAACATGCTTCTAAGGTTAATAACCAAGACAATAGAAAAAAGAAAGCAAAAAAAAGTTGATAACCTTAGAGCTTCTTATTTTAATACTGTGCACAAACCTTTTCAGGATGTAAGGTTATAAAATGCACCAATTCAAGTCATTAGTGTAATGGCACTGCTGAAGTGAAGTTCCCCAGTTTCTGAGTTATTATTAACTCTAGGTCTCTAGATCCAGCCCGCAATTCTCATGGGATAATGAGAAATACCCTCTAAAGAAACCACTTTATCTATCACCTGAGAATCATTCATTCTGTGGCGCAGAGTACCAGGTGCAGGTTAATCCACAGTCAAACGCCAGAGTCCGAGGCTCCTGACTACAGGAACTGCGTTAGGACAGTGAATATTGCACTTGAAGATGAGGTGTTTTCTTTATTGTTTCCTCATGTAGCACATTAAACAGCACGATGATCAAAAATTAAAACAGAACCTGATCAATCATAACCATAATATATTAGGAAAAATATCAGCAACACTGATTTCTCTTAATTTATGTATATAAGTTACATTACAAATTCATAGAAAGCTATAATTTGGCAAAGTCTTGTAAAATTCTGGGCAGCTGCTCTTTAGCCCTTGGGAGAGTATTTGAGGGTTTTCAGCAGTTCTACTGCTCTCTAGCTAGGCTTCGGGTTTGGGAGCTGAGGCCAAATTCTTAGGCATTCTCAGCCACTGGCTCCCATTCTTCCTTTGGACTCATTCCAGTTTCTTTCATTCACAGTCTACTGGTCAGTTTTGATGGGCTTTAGTCTTTAACTTTATGACTTTACTTTATTTTATTTTTTTGTTTTGTTTTCTGTCTTTTTGAGACAGGGTCTCACTATGCAATTCAGGCTTGCCTTGAGCTCACTTTGTAGCCCAGGCTGGTCTTGAACTCACAAAGATCTTGCTGCTTCAGCCTCCCGACTGCTGGGATTACAGGTGTGCATCACCATACCCAGATTAACTTTATTATTTTAAAGCAAGGCAGGATTTAGCAGAATAAACTAAAGTCTCCCGCTATTAACTAGTTTTGTCAAGTGATTTGTTATCAATATAATGAATCATTTTTTAAAAAGCATGCATATGTGGATAAAGAAATAAATTCTGTAGCATATTTGGTTATGAGTGATTTCTGATCAAGAATTTGTTAAAATTTTTCTCAAAGGGACTCAAAGCAAATATTTCAAGTCTGAATTTTCTTTCCTACTGCATAGTTAAAAACTAACGTAAGCCAGGTGTGGTGGTACACACCTGTAATCCCAGCACTCAGGAGGCTAAGGAGGAAGGTCACTATGACTTCAAGGCCAGACTGGGCTACATAATGAGGTCCTGTCTCAAAAAACCAAAAGCCAAACAAAGAAAAAAAACTAATGTAAATTTTGTCTGTATATGTAAATTATGACTTTTACAAACTTTTATTGCAATACCCTGATAGATGAAAAGCTGTAGATAATTCTGACAACTACAAGAAATTATGCTATAATAATGGCAATAAAAGACCCCATTTTCTGAGTACTTACTCAGTTTCAGGTTCTAGCTAAGTCGGAAAAGAAAACTTACCCAAGATGACACAGCTTACCAGGATTTAAACTTAGTGATTTTACTGGGAAAACTCAAGAGCCCTACTGTAATACAACTTAATAAATTCAACTACCATAAAAACACAAAAGTGAATGGCAAAAATATGAAAAATAATTATTTAAAAAAAATTTTTAAGGGCTGGGCATGTAGTTCAGTACCAGGCAGATTGCTTGCCTGGCATGCACAACTGAAAAAAAAGAAGAAAAACCAAAAAAGGAAAAAAAAAATATATATATATATAATTTCTAAACTAATGTTTACATTTACAAAATTCTCCACGGTAATCTGATTTTGGAGACTGCATAGCTAGCTTCCTATCTCAAATTCCTAAATGTTTAGTGATGCTAAATAAACTTAAGACCAATTTCCATAGATTCTAGCATATAAGCAGGAATATTAATTTATAATATCCACAAGTAATTTGCACAAGAAAAATACCATTTGCTCCATGGAACTTAGTATTCTGATGGTAACAAGACTAGTATTTTTAAAAAAGTATTTCCTTATTCAATATAACTAGGAAATATTTCAAATTAGGTTAAAAGTGAGAGTATTAGAATCTGCTTTTATGCTATAACATATCCTGCAGGTCAGGTTGATGACAGCTGTTAAATCCTGTCTGAAGAAACAGATGTTACATGACATATAAATAGACCAGGTAATTGGTATTTGTTTCAATTCAATTTGGAAATTTTTCTCGAGCACCTTCAATTGATGAAATTCCAAGCTATTCACAGCAGAGAACACAAAGTAAAGGGCACATGCAAGCCTGACAAAAGAATTACTTAGTAGATAAGGAAGGCCTTCTAAATGCTTATTGTTACTCTGTAAAGTTTAAAATCAAAACAAGTGGCCTAAATAAGATTTCTAGGAATTGGTCAAGCAGGCTGAAATATAGCACAGAAAGACTCAAGTCCACTCTATACATTCATACAGTACCTGGGAGCTGAATCTGTGCACATCGTCAGAGGCACTGACTAGATCAATGGAAGACATGGAGGAAGAGCGACTATAGGGCTACCAGAGACAGACAAAGAAAAAACCAAGTAATCAGAACAAAGGCACAAGAGAGCATTCAGTACCAACTTCCAAACACAAGATAAAGAAAGAGAAAACAAAGCACTATATGAAGCAAGCACAGCAGCGAGTGCTGACTTCATGCACCTATTATGTATTATGTTCCAAAATCATCCCGAAAAGAATGCAGTGCTTCCAATAATACAAATAATACCACTTAGTCCTACAAAAGAGAGAGATTTCATGGAACTGGCTACACTTCTGGTTAATATTTGGACTAGCCACTCCCTACCACCCACTCTCCTTTTCCCTTAAATAAAAAAAGAAGGCTGTTATGTTCAGAACAAGATTTCTAACTGTTGGAGAATGTACATGGAGTAACATACACTACAAAAAGTTTTACTACTTAAAATTCATGAAAAAGGGAGAAAATTTATACTACAAGATAGCTCCCTCAACAGTGAGGAATACAAAGTATACTTCTAAAAAACTCTAGTACTGGCTCACCTTCTGGACGAATCTATGAGTCCCCACAGAAGAAAAGGCATCTCCAGATGGCAACGATGTAGGCCAATGTAACCTGACCTTTTCACTCTGTGACTAAAAAATACATAATGTTAGGAAGAGACAGTTTCCAAGTGTATTCTGCAGATTACGAATGGACACTATAACCCAGAACTACTAACATAATTAATTAGTAAATACTTCAGTGCTAATAAATACTTGAATTATCAAACTACTCCACACAGATGAGCCTGGTCAAATCTGCCACTTCAGGTACCCCAGCTCAGTCTCTTCTGACTCCACAGATATACAGTATTAGACCAGGGATAAGTTCTTTGATTTTGCTCCTACTCAGAATCTGCACTAGCCGCATAGCATTATTTATCATGAGTCACTTTTAACAATGTTGTCAATTTTTCTTCTATTCAAACTCTGGCCAAATCATTCCAATCATTCTACTTCGACAAGGGGCTGTGGTTCTGGACTCCAAACTTAAAAGTGTCTCATCCGTAGCCACATCATTATTCACTTTATTATATTCCTAAAAAAATATTTTTGCCTCTTTTCCATGAAGGAACTTGGCCTTCATCCCATTACTTTACTCCTGTTAAATTTGCCTGCGACCTTCTTCCTCCTCTATCAGCTTGCCTAGTTTCTAATCTCAATACTCAACTAAAACTAATGCACCAGAAATGGTGCTGTGTTGTATGTTTGCTCATCTAACTATACAGAAGATACCTGGTAATTTCTATCAAATGCTACATGAACACAAGACTAATATGTAATTCTCACTCACCAATTTACTGCATGTATCTTTCCCTGTTGGCAAACAATATAAACTCAAAAATATGTGAGCCATTACTTTTTGAGACTCCTGTGCATTATATACTGCCCACACAGAGGGAAATGATCTGAACCTGTGGAACTGATTTCATAGATTTCTGAAGCTTGCTACTCTAGAGGATTACTACACTGAAATGACATTGAGCACACCGATATGGCTGGCTAGTACATGACCAAATTCAGGGTCTGCTCCATGACTGTTTTATAGAGCACCTCCCAGAGGCAAGAATATGCTGAAATCAATTGATCTGACAGCCCCACAAGCATTTCTTTTTCTCTAGTTTACAGAAGTTTTCACTCAGTCACTTAAGCCCAACTCAACCACTATACTGATATTCAGTAGAGCAGCATTTTTAGAGACAAAAAGGATGTTTTGAATTATCTGGTCTAGCTTCTCATTTCATACTTACAAAAGCAAGGTGCAGATAATTTAAGTGTAAATTTCCTAACTACAAAGTTAGGTGATGGCAAAACTAAGAATAAGACTGAGGTAGCCTGACTCTAGAATTCATTATTCTTCCTGTAACAGTGTAATTTTAGGGAAACCAGTGAAGTGAAATAAAAAACAAATGACAGTATTTCAGGCTTTCAAAGTAGAGACCACATAGAGTATTTCCCAGTGAAAGTTTACATTTTACTGAGTGCTGTGTATCATCTTTTGAACATAAAAACTGAGCAATAAGCTTTACAAATGAATGAACTTTTAATCACTCATTTTATTTTATTTTGGTACCGGAAATCGAACTCAGAACCTGGCACTTGCCAGGCAGGCACTGTGCCAAGCTATAGCCCCAGCCCCTTAATCACTCATTTTAAAAACAATGAAAAATAAGTATGAGAGGTCAGTAGATGATTTATTACAGATGAACTGCTCTTGGCTATTTAAACTAGAAAGTGGGCAATAATGGGCATGACTGCCTTAGTGATGACAGGAAATGGGTCAATATTTCTGTTCAAAGTCATTTGTAGAATAAAACCAACACACGTGATTATTTGCAAGATCTTTATAGCTACAGATTATTCATACTGGCCAAAAAAGAGGGTAGCATAAGTAGCACAGTTTAAAGAGGAATAAGAATAACTAAAATCCATCCTTAAGTACCATCTAGTGGTAAAATGTAGTAAAAGCACCATTGAAGAATTAAAAGGCAAAGGATCAAATTAATCTTGAAACCAGAGTTAAAGGATTCCAGAAATGCCTTCCTTCAATTTTCACAAATGGAGCAGTGCATATGTACTGTGAGTCCAATGATCACAAAAAATGGAGCAGTGCAAGAAGTAAAAAGTGGCGAAGAAACTGAAAGTGACGGTAGTAAAAGCAATTGAAGGAGTTGATAATAAAAGCTAAATGGCAAAAAATAGAACAAAAACAGTCAAATTTTTTTTATCACCTTCCCTTTGAATTCTATGGTACTTGGTGAAGAAAAATTCAGAGAAAAATTCTTTACTCACAATATGTTTGCTCCAATAATAGCCAAAGAACAGTTACAGTTCAGCTGGGTGTAACAGCACATGCCTTAATCCCAGTATTTTGGGAGGCTGAGGCAAGAGGACCGAAAGTGTGAGCCCAGAATGGGCAACTCAGTGAGACACTGTCTCAAAATAAAAAGGGGGAAGGGTGTAGACTCGGCACGAAGGCTCCAAGGTCAATCCTCAGTATCGACCAACTAACTAACTAAAAAAAAGGAAAGCTGGATACTTCAAATCATTAAAATTATATACTCTAAGGGAAAGAGGCAGAATATTTCCATTTTCAGTTTATGTTGACAGGAATCCACATACATACTTTAATTATTGGTCTTTCTACTGTTCAGAAATTCATCTATAAAGAAACTTACCAAGATTCTTCTATATTTATGACTCATGTACGGAATCAATTTTTTAGATTAAGTTCAGTTTTCAAACTCTTATAAATGTGAAATAACATACATCAACGAATGCCTATAGTGTTTCAATGAATTTCAGCTTAGAATTTTTAATAATAATAATAATAATAATAATAAATATATATGTATAAATACCTGTTCTTCTATTTTATCTTGTCTGTCGAGAGCAGCTTCAACAGCATCAAAGAACTCTTCTTCATTAATCAGACTGTTTGGGCCTTCCTATTCAAAGACACAAGAAAAAAAAAGCATTTGATTTAAGAAAATAAAAAATAGGTAACTGGAATTAATTCTAGGGAAAAGTTGAAAATTGGTCCAATAAACATTTACTGAGCATATGCTTATGAACTACTCAGTGTATCTGATAATACTATGACAAAGATGAGTAATATATACTGTAATTTTAGGGGAGTGGTCTAGAGTAGAGGTAGTGAACTACGGTCAGTGAGTAAACTCTAGTCTGTTGCTTATTTTGGTATGGTTTTGCAAGCTGAGAATTTCAATTTGAAAAGACTGACGAAAAAGAGTAACATTTCATGACAAGCAGGAATAACTTGAAATTAAAATTTTGGTACCCGATATGAAGTATTAATGGAACACAATCATGGTCATTCATTATGTTTATGCAAGCTCTTCCGCTACAGTGGCAGAGCTGAGTACTTGCAACAGAGATGACAGACATATAAAATGGTAGAAAGCTAAGTGCAAAGATAAAAAACATCTATTGCCAATGAAAAGTGTGGACAGGAACTCAAGGATGACCTTCCTCAGCAAGGGCAACTGTTTCATGGAGAAAGAAAAGCTGAGCTGATGCCTGAAACCTGGTGAGATGGCAACACACTGGTCATCAATCATGTGGGGGAACTTGTTACAATGCAAATTTCCAGGTCACTGTACCCAGAATTTACTTTTCAGGAGGTATTAAGGGGAGCCTAAGAGTCTACATGTCTCTCAAATGATTTTGACGCAAATGATACTTCAACTATATCAGAATATAAAATTATTAAGAAAAGCAGCAAAGTTTGAAGTTACCCAAAATTAAAAGTATAACTCCCCAGTGGGGTGGGAGAGGCAGAGAAAGAGAAAGATAGTAGTAAGGCTTTTGCACCACCACAGAATCTAAAAACCTTCAGTGAAACGGTGTCAGCCGGGGACTGTGTTTTCTCCACACATTCTTTCCCATTCCCAAGGTTCTGACCATCATTCCATAGCCAGGCCATCTCTCTTCATTAATAATAATAAGAATGAAGACTTACCCACGGGAAAGTCTCAACTCAGCTGAAAGACGTCTAAAGCTTGGCCTTTCACTCATAGCAATGTGGAAGAATCAGTGTCTAATCTTGGATTCCTCCCTCCCTCTCATTCAATCACCGTATTTTTGAACCAATTTTCCAAGTATCTAATTTGCTATTTCACTATTCCTCTTGCTTCCACTCTAATGTAGACTATTTTTAATTCTCATTTGTATTTGTCGAAAAAGTCTCTAAGTCTCTACTTAAAACTATCACCTTCAGTCCATTTTTCTCACTGCTGGAAGCAAGAATGACTTTTTAAATTGTAAATCTGAGAGCTACACTTTCTTGTTTGAAACCGACTGCTTTAGGATCTGAACTGGTTCTTGAAGACCTTTCCAGCCAGTCTTCTGTCACTCCTCAGTTTATAGAGGATGCATCTCCACAGAAGTACTTTCAGTTCCCCTGAGGCAAAATGCTGTGCTCTCTAAAGGTTTTCCTCCTTCGCAGCCCCTAAGCCAAAGGTGGTGAACCTATGGCACACATTTTTGTGCTTTTAAGACAAAAGATGTTAATGAATGAGTTGTTTAACACCCCCGCCACAGTACTCATACTTAACTATAGTGTTCCCACTCTGCAATAAATAAATGGGCTCTGGGCTGCAGCTTCACTGGCAGCTATTCACTGGGTAAGGGCTAGTAGTTACTTTATTCATTCTTAAAGTTTAACTAAAGTGTATCTCCTCTGGGAAGTCACCCTCGAAGCAACACCTTCTCATGGTTAAAAATGTCCGTAACTATTATATTACTGTAAATGCTTACTGACTAGTCTGGGTTCCCACTGCACACGCAGGCAGGGCTCTCAGGCAGGACCCGTCTGCTTTGCACTTTGCTACACCCTCACACGGGTTTTCTGCATTATTGGAAGTCTTAAAGAATGGATTTAAGGTTATAAGGTAATTTCTGAGGCTACAAATAACAAAAACACTTAAACTTTGTTCCTAATTAGCACATCATGAAAATCTGATAATAACCAAAATTAAGTCACAGTCTAAAAACCCACACAAGTGTAGTACTAACTTTAGAAAAAACAGTCCAAAAATCCAATAGGAAGAAAAAGGATAAAACCAGATCCTTGTTTACTTAAGAGTTGGATATTTAATCTAGTATTAAAACTCACAGGGGTACAGTGAGAGAAAAAAACAGAAGCACCTTTAATAATTTTCTTCACTAACAGAGAAAAAGACAGATGGATTTCGAATAGGTAGAATAACAGTATTTACTTTAGAAATGCCAGTGGAATATAGATTCCTAGGTTATACCATAATTTTTAAAAATCCAGAAATTTTTAAAAATTTAGAAGATAATTAAAAAACCAGAAACTATTTGAATGGAAAATGACAGAGATTAGTTCATAAGGATTAAAATTTTCATATGGTAAAACCAATAATCAATAATGTTTTTAAAAACCGCAAATGCAAAATAACTGAAAAACCAAAGTCAAATTCTATACATCTTTTTGGGGGGCAGCATTGCAAATCTCACTCAGTGCCTCACTCATGCTGAGCAAGTGCTCTAATACTGAACAAGCAAAAATTCTGTATATTTTCTAAAGCCAAAGGGGAAAAACATCTAACAAGAAAAACAGTCAATGGACATGAGTAAGTAAGTTGCTAAACTGGAAACATGAATGACCAACAAGCCTTTTCAAGAAATTCAATCACATCAACATACAACATGCGTCTTTCCTTTAAATTATCAAATAACAAAACACCCAAAAGGAAAGTCTTTCCTTCCTCTCTCCCACCTTCATTCTCTCCCACCCAAAAAGAAACCTATGTTGACAAAGCCAGGGATAAACAGGTACCCAATTATACTTACAGACTGCTGGTGGGCTGCAAAATACACTGTTAAAAGCATGGGCCTCTGGGGGCCCACTGTATTTTCTATAATCTTATTATGCATATATTTATAATATGAAATAAATGAAATAAAGTTGATAATTCTTTCAAAATAAATCTAAAATAGTAAATCTGTTTAGTTTCAGAATAAAAACTGTGATTGTAATAGCTTATAATTTCAATAATTGAGATTTTTTAAACTCCAGAGAATAGGATTACTGAGTTTTTATATATTTTAGAATGAACTCACAATCTAATACTTTTAAAATATTACAAGTCAATGAGCTGGGTATGGTGGTGCACATCTGTAATCCTAGAACTCTGGAGGCTGAGGCAGGAGGATCATTATGAGTTTTAGGGTACCCTGGGCTACAAAGTGAGTTTAAGGTCAGCCTTATGTACACAATGAGACCCTGTCTTGAAAAATCAAACATAAAGCTAAAACCCAATTCCCAATAAACAAACAAACTCGGATCTTCATTATGGATCTCCACCACTGGAAATCTACCTTAACACAAAAAATAATAATGGCCAGCTGTGGTGGTGCACACCCGAGATCCTACCACTCTGGGAGGCTGAGGCAGGACCATCACAAGTCTGAGCACAGCTCAGACAACTTAGCAGTTTAATGAGACCCTGCCTCAAAATATAAAATTAAAAAAATGGCTGAGAATGTAGCTCAATGTCACAACAAAACAAACCAAACATACACAGAGAGCCAACAGCGACTTTTTTTCCCACTTCTAGAGTAAAAAATGGGAAATTTTTTGTTTTTTTAAATTTTGATTTTTTGAGACAGGTCTTGACTTGCTACACAGTCAAGGCTGGCCTTGAACTGATTATGTAGCCCAGGCTCAACTACTGGGATTACAGGAACATGTGACTACACCTAGGTCGTTTTCTTAAACAGAAGCTAATCATGCCTACGTTATTATTCTGCTTAACCTTGATGATACTCCTTGCTATCTCGTTTTTAAAATGTTCTTTTCACAAATACCATATGTTTCATGATACTTAGCAATATTTCTTACACCTTTTTTTCCCCTCAAGGAATATGGAAAAACGGCTTATAAAATTTTAATACTTGACAGCTTGCATGTGTGCATGTGTGAGAACAGGGAGATTTTATTAATTGCTTAGCAAAAAAAAGGGGGAAAGAAGTTGGTTTCAGACATCTTCAAACAAGAAGGCAATTACAGACTAAATCTTTTGTCTAAAAAGTATTCAGCTTTTCTCTCCAAAGTCTGCTTTCATTTTTTACAAAATGAGTATAGGGACATCAAAAACGATCACCCTCTGGGCAAGGCTCTGGCTTCAGTCCCAGTGTCCATGGGGAGAAAGACTATCCTCGAACGGAAGACAAAGATCCACCCTGTAAGGTGTCAGGACCACTCTCAGCCTTCGACAGCCCGGATGAAATGGAGGCAATTCAAAAGATCTTCAGAGAAAGCCTGGCATTATACATATAATTAAAGTAATACTGAGGGACAAATTAAATACATATTCTGAATACATACTTAGAATAAAGGTGGCAAAAGTATTATTTAAAAATTAATCACTTTCATAATAGATATGGCTTATATGTTTTTCTTACTAAAACTTAAATGTAAATTCATACTTCATAATCTGGTCCTCCAAAGTGGGACTTTTTCTTAAGTTCTGTCATTGCATTTTTGCATGCTTCCTCTGTTCTTCTCCTCTTCTCAATTTCCTATAAAAAAAAAGAAAAAGTTATCATTTGAAATAGATATTTTAATTACTATAAACTGGATTTCCTTGGCATTTTGGTGAAACTGTACAATCTGTTCAAAATAATTCCATTCTTGTGAAAAATAATATTATTCTGCCCCATAAAAGGTTTCCTCTGGGCTATATATTACATTAAGCTACCATTTAAATCATCATTAGGATCACCTTAAACTACCATTGAAATCACTATTAAGATCATCTTATAACTATGTTACATATTTCAGTGTTAGGAAACTATTCAAGTGTCTAAGGTATACTTTAAAAAAAAAAAAAGAGAAATCAGCACTGGAGAGATGCCCATGAGAGAGTCCTGTATTCTTTTCCTCAGTAAGAGCTGTGCCTATTTGGTATGAAGAAAATAAAAGCAATTTCTAGATGAGAATAAAGGAAGTCAGTTAATAAGTGGGATCAATGAATGCTAAAAAGAAATTCTACAAAGACAAACTTTCTTACTGCCGAATAGGACTCTCTTGGAGCTGGAAAGATGAGATTTAACCATGTTGACCCTCTCTCCTTTGACAGGGCTTACAGCATTGAAAGGCCAACACTTTAAATAACAAAAGTTGGCCCAATCTCAAATTTAGTGAAATAGATGTACTGGGTCAAATCTGATAAAATACTGAAATCCAGCAAGTTCAAAAAAACCCTCATGACTTTCTTCCCTCACTTCAAAGACTTAATGGCTAAATTAAAGGGCATATGGAACTCACACAAAGCTAACTACTTCTAAATCCTGCATCTGGATTAAACCTAGTACAGATTAATAATTTGTTCATTAGGCCCAAAGGTTTAATGAACGATTTTTGTACACTAAAAGGCCCACCAGAAAATAACAAAACAAAAAACAAGTCAGGTGTGGTGGCATATGCCTGTAGTCCTAGCACTCAAGAGGCCTCCGAGGTAGGAGGATTGTTGTGAGTTTAAGGACTGTCTAGGCTACATAATGAGCTCAAGGCCAACTTGAAATGTCTCAAAAAATGAACAAAACACCCCACAAAAACAAAACAAAAAACAACAACAAAAAACCCCAAAGCAACAAAATATCATAAAGCTCAACTTAAAACATATGCACATGCGCGTGCACACACACAACTCAATACTAAGTGCTATGAAGAATGAAGAGTGCCTGGCGTGGTGCCAAATGCCCATCAGCACTGGTGAGGTTGATGTTGAAGGATCACAAGTTTGCCAACCTACGCAACATAGTGAATTCAAGGCCAACATGAACTATATACAGTGAGACCCTGTTTCAAAAACAAAACAAAACACAAGAAAAAAAAAAGTACTCGGAACTTTTATTTATCGATGTTGGAAACATAAAGTAATAGAACCACTCTGGAACACTGTCGGTATATAATCCGCAATCCAGTAATTCCACTGTCAGGCATATTCCTTTGAGGAACCAGTGTGTATGTTCACCAAAAGGTATGTGTGAGAACGTTTAGAGTGGCTTTACTAAAAAATAGCCAAAAAATGAAACCAACTTACCTGTGCATTGACAGGAAAATGGATAAACAAGTAAGTTGCACATGGAAAATGCATCCTAAATGGAACATTAAATAGTAATAAAAACAAGCTGTCACTAAATGTAACATAACAAAATACAGCAACCTCACAGTCAGTGCTGAGGAAAAAAGAAAGGCACAAGGGCACAGTGTGTGATTTCACTTATATGATGGCTGAGAATAGGAAAAACTAATCTATGATTACATAAATAAGAATATGATCACTTTTTGGAGTAATGGTTTGATAGAGATTAGGAAGGAGCATGAAGAAATATTCTAGGTGCTAGAAAACTTATTTACCTTGATCTGAGTGTGATTATAAGGGTATACAGGTGTGTTTAACATAAAACCCAAATAATATATTTATATGTGATATACCTCACTATATGTATGATATACCTTAATTTATAAAAGGAACAGAACAAAATGCACAACATAGTAATACGCTAAATAGACCAAGGGAAATAAAAAGCATGTGAAATCACATACCTATGAATCTATTACTATAAGCAAACATCTTCAGTGAACAGATTTTCTCTTTTTAACACTGTTAACTAAAATTGTTTAAACCTTTTGGTCTTAGATATGACTGGTTAACCAGTAAGTATACTTCTATAATAGAAGGGGTTATTTAATTTTGTTAGTACATGTTTGCAGTGCATACTTTTTATATTCCTTATGCGTAGTTGGTACATACACACAACACCTCTTAATTCCATCTTTCAGCCCCTTTCTCCTCCCCTCCCCACCATCTCTTGATCTCCTATTTGAGAAAGATATATCTTCCCTATTTCCTATTATCTTTTATTCTACTCTTTATGTACAATTTGAGTTTCTCATATAATAGAAACCATGCGATATTTAAGATTGTGTGTCTGATTCATTTCACCTTAACATTATGGTCTCAGGGTGCATCCATTTTCCCATAAATGACTCAAGTTTACTCTTCTTTATGGCAGAGTAGGACTCCATTGTGTATAAATATCATACTTTATCTACTATATGCTGATGGACAGAGATTTTTATTATAGGCAACCATAAAAACACCACCACTGAACAATATTCATTTTCAATCAACTGAAATAATACACTGATATTAAAACTCTACATAAAATCATAATGTAAACAATTAAATACTATTACAGAACTGTTGTCATCATCACTGGTTTACCTGCTCCCCTGATCTACTTCCCACTCACTGCTGTTTCCCCATCCCTAGCTCTTCAAGGAAGCAGAATCAATGAAACGATACTGTCTTCACTGTAGTTTCTTTCCCGATTCTATGCATTATTTCACAAGGCATTTTGATTGATAAACTTCCTATATTCAAGAATCTTTCAGTTTTTTTATTGACTGTGTAATGTGTACCTACACTCAATGAAGACTAGAAAGTTCTTGAATAGTTATCAACACACAATATATATATGTGTGTATATGTATGTTGTGTATGTGCGTACTCTGTACACGCATGTCTGTGCGTACACACACACACACACACACACACTTACATTCCATGTAAAATGTAACTGGGATCCTGTTATTTCAACCTTGAGAAAAAAATTATAGTGCAAAAGGTAAGCATGATTTGACACTGTGTACACCTGTAAGACGACCATAAAATATAGCAGTTTCCACATTTTAATTAATAACTGCCATCTTTTCTGGATGGTCTTTGGTTAAAAATGCTACATGAAGAAGAAACAAAAGTATTTTTTTCATAAATCCTTTTTTTGTTTGTTTGTTTTTTTGAGGCAGGGTCTTGCTATTGCAGTTCAGGCTGGCCCTGAGCTCACTTTGTAGCTCAGTCTGATCTTGAACTTGCAACAATCCTCTTGTCTCAGCCTCCCCAGTGCTGGGCTTACCGGCATGCACCAACACACCTGGCTCATAAATTCTTTAGTTTGAAAGAAAACCAATAAAAATTAACAATGAAGGTTAACAATGAAGGTAATAAAAAAAAACCTACATTTCTTTTCAACACAGCAAATAAGAAACCTTAACTCTGGAAAGATGGAGATGTTTCATAGGATTTTAAAAAACTGTTTATGAGCATTTTTGAAGCATTATGATTAAATATATGACTAGAGAATATGATCCTTAATGATACATAAAGAGGAAATCTTAGGAGAAAGTTGCCAAAAAGTTGCAAAAGGACAGGCTGAACCATACTCTTTTTTTTTTTTTTTCCTTTTATTTGGTACCAGGGATCGAACTCATGACTTCACACTTGCCAGGCAGGTGCTTACACCGCTGAGCTAAATCCCCGGCAATGAACCATACTTTTGAACCAGTCTTCTAATGAATGTTAAGAAATCGTCCTGATCTTCAACATATTAATGGTTATGTGCACAGGAATGCTTTCAATAATTAAATGTGAGTCACATGGAGGAGAGTTGAAATGTATAAAAATATACTCATTGGGCTCCAGATGATAATGAAATGTTTACACAGTAGTCTCCCTTATCTGCAGTTTCCCTGTAACATGCTGTCCATGGTCAACAGGAAGGGTGAGGACAGCAGAGTATGATTCTGAGAGAAGACAGTATTTTGTTCCAATTGTTCAAGTTTAATATTGGCTATTGGTAATCTCTTACTGAACTTAATTTATAAATTAAACTATCACAGATCGAATGTGGAGGAAAAAAACACAGTACACAGAGGGCTCAGTCCCCTGCATTCGAGTGAGCATTCACTCCGGGTCTTGGAATGTATACTCCACGGAGAAGGGGTTCACACTCCTGTTCAACAGGGCTTCCTCTCCTGTGCACCTGAGAATTCTGAACAGTTCTTTTCTTCTAAATAGTAAGAATTTTCTTGAATACTTATGCAAATCCTCTGGCCATTCTATCGGGTGACACTGTTTTCCTTTAGGGTCTTGCTCAAGTTGAAGGACCTCCCAACCCTGCAAGCAGCAAAGCCTTCTGATGAACAGGATTGTGACTGATGTCTAGCCTGGGACACAGCACAGCTCACATACAGCGTACAGAAAAATTCTCTTAACTCTGTCACTTAACACTTTGGACAAGTTTCTGGGCTCAGTTTCTTTTTCAACAAAATGATGGCACTGGACCGAAACTAGATTTTCTAAGGTATGTTTTCACTTCTGACATTTTACTAATGTCAGAAGTGAAACTACAAATAAAAGTCTTCCTACTAAGAAAATCTAGTGAGCTATAATTTCATGCAAAAGTAGTCAGTCATACTTCACACAAATGTTCATGCTGTAACATTATCATCAGAGATGCAGATTAAACAAAGGTGGGAAAGCAGGAACAAAGGGCAAATATTCAAACATTAAATGTGTGTTAAATGATATTAGATTGAGCATGGGAAAAAAAAACATGGCTATGAGTGCCGTAAGTAAATATTTATCAATCGCTAAAATGAGAGCACATAACTTAAATACAGTTTCATACATCACACAGTACAGGTGAGAAATGCCAAATAGTTCATTACTTCTACTCCAAAGCACTAACATCATCATAAAAATATTAATGGTAAAATCACTCACAAAAGCATACTGCATAGTAACAAAATAACTTACAAAAACGGGTTTAAGATTTCTAAACTACCAGAGAATTAGTGCCATCTGGTATTTCCATCAACCAAATGAACTCCTCCTACAACTCAGATTAGTGTAAACGTTCCGATTAAATACAAAACTTAAATAAAATCTGATGGGGGGGGTTTTACCAGGAATTGAACTCAGGACTTTGTGCTTGCCAGGCAGAAAACCTGAATTTTAAAAGGGAAAAAAAACCCAACTAGTCTTACCTTATCAAGTCTCTTTTGCCAGCTGTCCTCACGCTTTACCATTAATTCAATACAATGAGAAAGTGTAGCAAGGATTCCAGCAGTAGTTGCCTTGAAAGTTATTGCTTCTCCTTTAAAGTCTATGCCATTGATTCCTTTTGGTGTTACATGTGGAAATACTGAAAAAGACAGTTATTCACAGAAAAGCTTTCAAATGAAGAAATAATTCATCATGACTTAAGATCAGAGAAATTTTATCATTTTCCTGTGGACTAACATTTAAAGTATCTGCTCCCCACACTATGCGAGGGCTCAGCCTCAACTCCTTTTTCCAGACTCTGCTTCCTGAAACCTATTTGCTGTGCTACACCCAGTGAATCAAGCGGTAGGAGGAGTGATCCTTTTACAACACCCCTCTGGCAGCTGAGAGAGGGACCTAAGAATGGCAAAAACCATCTTACATTTTAAGAAACCTAGAATTTAAAAATATTAAAGATAAACCATAGAATTCCATAAAGAAATATAAAATGTGAAAGTAAGTATTCAGAATTAAGTACAGCACAAATACATAAACTAAATAGCTTTTATAATTACATTTTATTATTCTGATTCATGGTTAGCCTCTGAATTAAGAAGAAATTTTAAAATTCAGAACTTTCAAATAAGAATAGTATCTTATTCTACAGCTAACAAAAAACATCCTGATAGAGCCCTTATATAAATGAAATGTCACTTCTGACTTCAAACTCTCACATAGAAATAGGACAGTAAAGGTGTTATCTGAAGGAACAAAGTGATACACCATACTTCATCAAAATTATTAATTTTTGCTCTTGAAGCCACTGCTAAGAAAATGAGGAGGTAAATCACAGACTGGAAGAAAATCTTTGCATCACATACATTAATCAAGAACTTGTATCTGGAAGATATCAAGTGGGCTGGGGGTGTAGCTTAGGGGTAGGCTGTGTGCCTAGTGAGCAGGAGGCCCTGGGTTCAGTCCCCAGCACCAAGAATAAAATAGTAACAACAAAAGGCACCATGTAACCTCAAAATGGAACAGAAGGTTGAGTAAACAACCAGTAAAAAAACTGAGCAGTTGGGCATGGTGGCACAGCCCTGTAATCCTGGCACTCAGGAGGACTGCCACATGTTCAAAGCCAGCCTGCGCTACACAGTGAGTTAAAGGCCAGCCTGGACTAAGTGAAACCCTGTCAAGAAAGGAAGGGAGAGCCGGGTGTGGTGGTGCACGCCTTTAATCCCAGCACTCGGAAGGCTGAGGTAGGTGGAGCATTGGGAGTTGGAGGCCAGCTTGGGCTACAACGCAAGCGCAAGGCCAGCTTGAGCTACACCGTGCAACCCTGCCTCAAAAAACCAGGGCTGGGAGTTTGGCTCAGTGACTTAAGTGCCTGTCTGACAGGTGCGAGGTTATGAGTTCAATCCTTGGTGCTGCAAAAAAAAAAATAAAATAAAATAAAAATAAAGGAAGGGAAGCAGGGTGTGGTGGCACACGCCTTTAATCTCAGCACTCAGGAGGCTGAGGTAGGTGGAGCGTTGTGAGTTCGAGGCTGGCTTGGTCTACAATGTGAGCGCAAGGCTGGCCTGAGCTACACAGTGCGACCCTGCCTCAAAAAGCTAGGGCTGGGAGTTTGGCTCAGCAGCTTAAGCACCTGTCTGGCAGGTGTGAGGCTGTGAGTTCGATCCCCAGTGCCACACACACACACACACACAAACAAAAAAAAAAAAAAAAGGGAGGGAGGTGAATACATTTCACCAAAAAAGAGATACAAAAATCCACAATAAGCACTGTAGATGTATTAAAATGTCTGCAATTTTAAAAGATCAACTATACCAGCTGTTGATAGGGATGTGGAAAACTGAAACTCCCATTTATCACGGTTAAAACTGGCAGTTCAAGTTAAACACACATCTACCACATGATTCTGCCATTCCACTTTTTGGTATGCCTGCCCATGCAAAGGTTACAAGAATGTCCCCAGCAACTGTATTTGTAATAGTTAAAACTGTGAACCCACATGTCCACTAAAAAATAACAAACTGGATGCCAAATTGTGCTGTATCTATATAATGGAACGCTACTCAGCAATGAGATGAAAGCAATTATTGATACATATAATGATGAAGCGAAAACCAAGTGACAGGTGAGAAAGAGAGTCCAATTATTTTAAATTCTAGAAAATACACACTCCTCTGCAGTGACAGAACACAGCTGGGTGGCTGTGAGTAAACAGGGCCGGGGAAGCAGACGATAAAGCAGACGGGGAGAACAGATGCACTGTCCAGCCTGGGAGAAGTGTCAGGAAAACACCCAGACTTAACGCATCGTATACTTTAGGGAGTTTGTCAGTTATAGATCAATGAAACTTTTAAAAAAGAGGTTTTCTTTATAAGACTAAAAATCTTTTCTACCATTATAATGTCTGTATTCTCTATGCTTCTTTTTATTCATCATTTTATTAAAATTTATTTTTGTTAATTATCAACTCGGAAATTCAAAGCTGTATAAAAGAATGTTGCTATTGTAGTAACAGAATTGCCTGCTAATTTACATACTAACAAGATGAAAAAGCAACAAGAAATACCTTTGAAAGCTCCTTAGAAATACCTCTAGCTGCACTGAACTACTTCAAGAATAGCCACCTTGAATCTGTCACAGAACAAAGCAGGAGTTATGTAACCAATTTGTAAGTTTTCAAACAGCTGAAAATAAAGATCTCACACAGCAAGGCTTTTAAAATAAATTTTTCTCATGTTTTATCTGTTTGAAAATAACTGTTACAAAGACAAAACTGCTTCCTAATTTGTCACCTACTAGGCTCCTCTAAATACTGGTACTCTGATTTTTTAATCTTCAAGGAAAAACTAGTGAAAACCCCTAAGTACTTAATATTTTTAGATGAGTTCACTCACTCATCTGAATCTCACCACTGAAGATAAGTAAGGGGAAAATCTTCTTCTTCTTTTTTTAATTTTGATATGGAATCTTGCTACGTTGCCCAGGCTGGTCTCAAATGCAGGGACTCATGCCTTAGACTCTTGAGCAGCTGAATTGCAAGCATGTGCCACCCACACCCAATGGGAAGATGTTCTTAAAGAGATCAGGTGACATGCCTTACATTCTTCTGAGAAAATGATACACTGCAGTATAAGAAAGCTCCAAGTATGTAACAATGCACATGAAGGGTATAAATGGAAGAAACTGCAGAACAATGTATAAAACTAAATTTGTCAGTAGGCTCCAAAGACTATCATTTGGATTTATAGTTTAACTCTGACCTTACACACTTTAAAACTTTCAAAAGTATTAACACTCAGAAAATCAAGTAGTCTGTAAGCTAATATAAACATGTCAAGAATAAAAACAAATGCTGTCAGAAGTGAGAGATCTGCAATTCTCATTTTGCCTTTTGCATTCTGCTTTCAATCACAGACAACTTCACCCCAGTCTCTGTGCTAGCTTTTCAATTCCACCACATAATGTATTCTATATGATTATACATGGCACAGAAAGTAGAGAGAAACCGGCAGAGAAATCCCTCTGAACATAACAGAATGGCAATGCTGTTTAAACCTCTTCTCGTGTGGAGAAAGGAAATGTGGCAGAAGGCACTGTATGACTGCTGCTATCAATCATACTAGCATCAAAAATTACTATATTTTTTAAAACAAAACAAAAAAGGATAGAAATAATACAGAATTTCAAAAAAAATCACTGGTTCCGTACTACTGGCATATTTTAGATACGATTACTCTAAAAAATAAACCATGTGGCTGAGGACTGGCGCTGGTATTAATCATACTAGGATCAAAAGTCACTGTGTGGACTACTAGCCTATTTTAGATTCAATTATTCTAACAAAAGAAGCCACCAGCTGGTTTAAAAACTGAATATAAAATATTCACACATGAACAGTCCTTGAGCCTTTAAAGA
This sequence comes from Dasyprocta punctata, assembly GCA_004363535.1. Classification (NCBI taxonomy): domain Eukaryota; kingdom Metazoa; phylum Chordata; class Mammalia; order Rodentia; family Dasyproctidae; genus Dasyprocta; species Dasyprocta punctata. The sequence continues at coordinate 33,184 of RJWM01013227.1, read as the reverse complement.
GGTTAATTGTGACCTGTGGTCCAAATTTTGTGTACAATTACTACACGAGCACGCACACAGAGAACAGGTGTGTAGAAAGAAAGGACAAGGTAATTTCAATGCTTCTGACGCTCGATGCACGTTCCATTAACACGAAATTTTTAGTTTCATCAAGAGTATATTTTGAAGCCAGGCGTGGTAGTGCACGCCTGTAATCCCAGCACTCGGGAAGCTGAGACAGGAGAATTGTTGTGAGTTTGAGACTGGCCTGGGCTACAAAGTGAGTTCAAGGCCAGCCTGAACTGCATCGTGAGACACTGTCTCAAAAAAATGGGCCGGAGATTTAGCTCAGTGGTGTAAGCACCTGCTTGGCAGGGCCCTGGTACACACACACACACACACACACACAATATATATATATATAATATATATTTTATACATCAATTAATATTTACTTTCATTTTATGTAGATTTCATGAAAAAAGGTTCTGTGATTTACAAAGTAGAAAAGAAAACTGTTAAAAGTATGGCTAAAATATAACTAAATGTGAAAACTGAAAAATATATGCAGAAAAAAGTACATACAGGAAGTCATCTTCAACATTTAATTATGTTTTGGACATTTCCTATAAACAGATGCATAAAAATGTGTCTAGATTCTTCTACTTAGCATGTTTTCAAGGTTTGTCCATGTTATATAACATGTCTCTACAGACACATAGCAATACCTTGGTTCATGAATGAACACTTCTGTTTGCAAACAATTTGGTCTGTAAACAAGTGTTCAGCAAAACTTTGCTTCCATTTACAAACTCCACATGGGGTGACAAACATGACCAGGGCCTCATAACTGAGGCACCATTGTACTTTATTCCATTAAATGGGTGAATAATATTCCACTGTATGGATACATCACATTTGATCTGCTCATCAGTGGGGAGAAATTTGGGTTGTTTTCATTTTTTGGCTGTAATGCATAACGCTGCTATGAATATTCATGTCCATGCTTTTACACGGACATGTTTCATTTCTTTTTCATATGTAACTACTAGTAGAATTGCTACATCTAACAACTATGTGTAACTTTCTCAGGAACTGCCTGAACATTTGCCAAAGCAGCTGCACCCCCTTACATTCCCAACAGCAGTGTGTGAGATACCAATCCCTCCACAACCTCACCCACGCTGTCGCTGGACTGCTTTCTGTTGGCAGGCACTATCACAGACATGAAGATGCATCTTATCGTATCTTCCTCACGGTTAATAGGTTACTATCTTTTTACATACTTAATTGGTTGTTAGTATATCTTCTTCAGAGAAATGTCTTCACATGCTCTGCTTATTTTTAAATTGAGGTATTACTGATTTATAAGACTTCTTTATATATTTAAGATGCAAATCCATTACCAGATATATCACTCACAAGTGTTTCTCCTGTTTTGTGAGTTATTTCATTTTCTGATATTCTTTGAAACACAAAATTTACTTTGAAGAGTCAATTGATCGATTTGTTTTACTTTAACATTTGTATTTTTAGTGTTACATCTAAGAAGACTTTGTCTAACCCAAGGTCATTGTAGTGGTTGACTGTGTCAACCCGAGACATTTAGAAGCTTGAACAGGCTTAGCAATTCTATACCCTATGGTATAGAAGACCCACCCTAGCGTGGCTCATCTCCTGGATGATGTAAAAGAGAACAAGGAAGCAAGGATGGGGTCCCATTCTTCAGAGGAGCTCCAGTCTTCACTTTCAGCTTGGATGTCATCTCTGGCTTCCAGCGCAGACTCTTCGGCTTCTGCCTTAGATCCTTCAGACTTCCGGCATAGATTCTTCAGCTTCCATCGCAGACCCACTGGCCTGCTGGTGCCACAGTAGTGAACTCCACACCCTGGACTGGATCCTTTGGCCTCCAGCTTGCAGACATCCTCTACACGCTTCTTCATCCAATTCTGTGGCTGACCATCATAAGCCAACCCTGTAATTTCTTATCCATTTGTATATCTTGTGTTGTATTTGTTTTCTCTAGTAAAACCCTAATACAGTCATGAAAACTTACTCCTGTTATTGTCTTCTAAAAAGTTTTTGTTTTAATTTTTGTATTTGGCATGATAAAGAATTCAACTTCATTCTTTTGCACCGATATCCAGTTGCTCCAGTGTCTTTGTTGAAAAAGACTATTTTGCACACTGAAGTGACTTGGCATCCTTGTGAAATAAGTGATTGGCTGTAAATGTGAGGGTTTATTTCTGGACTCTGTTTATTTCACTGATCTATATGCCTACCCCCTGTGTCTTGATTACTGTTGCTTTGTAGAAACTAGAAGTGTAAATACTTCATTTTTTAAAGTACTAGGAACTGAACCCAGCGCCTTCACACTGAGCTCCACTCCCCAACTGTGACAGTTATCTGTGTCAACCTGAGTAAGAAATGCCCAACTCTCTGGATTAGCATGGCTCTGAGTGTGCCTGAATGGATTTACTGAAGGCAGAAGACCCATCCTGGGTATGGGTAGCACCAATCAATAGGTTTGCAGCCTGAATGCAGTAAAAGGGAAATGAAAAAGGAAGGCCCTCCTGGGTTTTGGCACCTGAAAAGAAAAAGGAAGGCCCTGCTTTCTTTGGAGGAGCTCCAGTCTTTGCCTTCTCCTAGGACGTCCATCCCCTCTTCAGCCTTCCAGTGCATACCCTTCAGCCTCCTGATACACACTCACATGGAATTCTCCAGATCTTCAACATCTGACTAGACCCTTTGGATCTTTTGTACTCTTCTACACCTGACTGCAGGCAGCCACTGTAAGCTTACCTTGTCAATCCTTACATACTTATATTAAATCTGATTTTTAGTGAGCTACCGGGAGTGGTTCTAGAGAAACAGAATTGTAAAGATGAAATTCTTTAATGGCTTTCATGGCCCCTGAGTTGGCTCTCTAATTTGATTAGACCTAAAGATGTCATGGTCCCTCCCGATAATGTGGGAAATAGACAGCCCATTATGTGAACTGTGCAACAGAGTGCAGATACATTTGATTATCTTAATTCACCTAGTTCATTTCTGAGATGCATAGAACTTATGACTCTATATATGATACTTCTGAATATTTTTGGCAGAATATAAAATATAGTAATGCTGGCTGGTTGCTCTTAGTATCTCTGGACAAACTGGTGAATGAAAATAATGAGTTCATATCATACATAGGAAATCTAAAGTCTTTTAACTATGAAGACAAATAATAAAGGAAAACTAAGGAGCATAAAGATTCAAATTCCTAGCTCCAGACACAGGTAAAGAATCTAAGTTTCTAACCATGCCTTGAAAAGAATCTTCTCTCTTTTAGCCCAGGGCTAAGATCGCAAAAACCTGAAAACAGACCCTCATAATTAGATTTAATGCTCAGCCTTGAAGGACATCTGAAGTAAAGGTTAAGGCACTGATGGGAAAACAACAGGATCCCATAACCTGGGATGGAAATGTCCAGGAGGATCCTGACAAAGCTGGGGATACTGAGTTCCCAGACTGTAATGCAATGAGACTATTTTTCCAAAGGAAAACATGACCCTACCTACACTGGCATAGATATCCCCACCTCCATCCTCTGTGGTACTGGCCTCACCGTCCTATACCTGAGGAAACAAATCCTGTGTGGAACAAGCCATGATAATGCTGACACTCCTCAGGACACACCCTCACCACCCATTTTTGTCTCTAGACCTATGACCAGGCTCAAATCACAGAAGGCTCCTAAAGATGAGGTTTACAGTGTGATCCATGAGGAGGTTCTCTATTTCCCCAAAGAACTTCTTAAATTTTCTCTTACAAGCAGAGGCCTGATGAGCAAGTATAACAATGAATTTTAAGGCTGTGGGATAATGGTGGCAAAAACATACATCTGAATCAAACTGAGTTTGTTGATATGGGCCAGTTAAGTAGAGTAGCTGTGGAGTAAAGAAAAGGTGTTAATAGTTTATTTGGCTGGCTAGCAAAAGCGTGTCAAAAGATAGCCCATTGTGAATAAGTTAGAGATGCCTGCTATTCCACGGTTTGCCGATGAAGAAGGGATTCCAAGGCTCAGGGAAATGGGAATGCTGGAGTGGATTTGTCATGTTAAACTAACCCTCCACTAACACCTCGAGAAACAGACCAGCATCCCTGAAGAGCCCTAGTACTGTTCTTTTCTATCTGCCAGACCTTACAGAGGGGACCACGGTTAGTCAATTGGGAAACTGGAGGCCAAAGGATTTAACTGGATTCCAGAGTGGCAGGGGTCAAGTGGTAATAGCACTTAACCACCAAAGGTAGGGTGCAAGCACTTACTGTAGTGCACAGCAGACAAGGAAAACTGATCACAATGGTTTGACAAGAGTAGCTCTGGCTGATTAGCCATGGTGTTCCCAAAAAGTGAAAAGGACAGGAAACCTACTAAATTTTTACTAGATTTATATAATCAGAAAAACTCAAGGGCAAATGAACAGAAACCTACTTCAAATCATGATAACTAGGAATCATGGCCCCTGAACCAGTTCCCAGATCTAGTTAGGTACAGACACAGAACCCCTTGAATGAAAAATAGGGCTGGGTCTCCTGAGGAAGGACCTGGTGCACCACCAAAAACTTATACAGTCAATCTCTCTCCCATCCTTCTCCAGAGGGACCTAAAGTCTTTTACCAGAGTAACTGTACATTGGGAGAAAGGAAATGATCAGACATTTCAAGGACTACTAGACACAAGTTCTGAACGAATACTGACTCCAGGAGACACAAAACGTCATTATGGTCCTCCAGTAAGAGTAGAAGCCTAAGGATGTCAGGAGATCAACAGAGTTTTGGCAAAGGTCTGGCTCACAGTGGCTCCAGTGGGTCCTGGAGTCCATTCTGCAGTCATTTCCCTTGTTCCAGAATGCATAACAAGGAAAGATGTACTTAGTACTGTACTTGGCAGAACCCTCACATTGGTTCCTTGCTGTACTGCGAGGGATATTATGGTTGGAGAGGTCAAATGGAAGACATCAGAGTTGACTTTCCCTGTTAAAACAGTAAACCAAAAAACAATAGTGCATTCGTGGAGAGATTATAGATATCAGTACCACTATAAAGGACTTGAAAGATGCAGGGGTAGTGGTCCCCACATCTCCATTTAATTCTCCATTTGGCCTGTACAAAATTAAGACGGGTCTTGAAGAATGACAGTGGATTACTGCACACTGAATCAAGTGGTGACTCTGACTATAGCTTCTATACCAGATGTGGTGTCCTTGGTTGAGCAGATTAACAAATCTCCGGGCACTTGGTACACAGTGACTGGTTTGGCAAATGCCTTCTTCTTCATACCTATCTATAAGGCCCATCACAAAAAAATGGGCTTGCAGCTGGAAAGGCCAGCAGTACACCTCAAGGTTATATTAACTCTCTAGCCCTGTGTCACAACTTAGTTCAGCAATCTTGATCACCTTTTTCTCCCACTGGTCCCTTAAAGATATTATGCTGATTGGACCAAGCGAGCAGGAGGTAGCAACGACTCTGGACTTGTTAGTAAAGCATTTGTCAGTCAGAGAATGGGAAATGATCCCAACTAAAATTGAAGGTCCTTCTATCTCAGTGAAATTTCTAAGAGTTCAGTGGTATGGGGCATATAGCGATATTCTTCCTAAGATGAAAGACAAGTTGTATCTAGTTCTTACTACAATCAAAAAAGAGGCACAATGCCTAGTGGGCCTATTTGGATTTTGGAAGCAACACAATCCTATCTTAGGTGTTTTACTCTGACTCATTTACCAAGTGACTCAAAAACTGCTAGTTTTGAGTGGGACCCAGAACAACAGAAGGTTCTAGAACAGGTCCAGGCTGCTATGCAGGCTGTTCTCCCACTTGGGGTCATACGATCCAGCAGACCCAATGATACCTGAAGTGTCAGTAGTAGGTAAGGATGCTGTTTGGAATCTCCGGCAGATCCCCCATAGGTGAATTGCAGCAGAAACCTTTAGGATTTTGAATCAAGACTCTGCCATCATCTGCAGACAACTATTCTCCCTTTCAAAAGTAGCTCCTGGTCTGGTACTGGGCCTCAGTGGAAATTTAACCTTTGAACACGGGGCACCAGGTTACTATACCCACCATGAGCTGGATATTATCTGATCCACTGTGTCACAAAGTTGGCCAAAGTAGTTCCACCGGGCATAAGTTACATAAAGAAGTTGCCCAGATGCTCGTGGTTCGTACTACTATACTGTCTTTTATCTCTCACTATATACCTATGGCCTCATGGCATATACCATATGATCAACTGTCAGAAGACGAGAAGGCCAGGGTCTCGTTTATGGATGGTTCTGCACACTATGCAGGCATCACTCACAAGTGGACAGCAGCAGCATTACAGCCCCTTTCCAGGACATCCTAAAAGACACTAGTGAAAGGAAATCGTCACAGTGGGCAGAACTTCGGCCAGTGCACCTGGCAGTACATTTTGCCTGAAAGAAAAAAATGGCGAGATGTGCAGCTACACACTGATTCACTGGCTATAACCAATGTTCTGGTCAGATAATCAGAAACCTAGAAGGAACATGACTGGAAAACTAGTGACAACGATGTCTGGGAAGAGGTATGTGGATACTCCATATGGGCAAAGGATGTAAAGATACTTCTATCCCATGTAAACAGTCACCACAAAGTGACCTGAGTAGAATACGACTTTAACACAGACATTTCTTGTTTAACAACTGAATTCCAATCCTGCCACTATATTGTTAAGTGAACTGGTTGCTAAATAAGGAATTGTATATAGTATATACACATTACAATATTCAGAACAAAGCAATGGTCAAAGGAAATTCCAACTTGATGACTTTACTTTTATTTGTGTAACTCAAACTATAATTTCGTTCAATACAATCAGCAAAAATTATGGTACTGTATAAACAAGGTATACTATATAAAAAATACATTGAAGCTCTAAAAACAAGCTGTACAAAACTACAAAAAGAGAAAAATGATTTTAAGATCGAAAGCTGGTGTTTTCCTCTCCTCGTGGTGGAAGCCCCTCACTCTGGTGGGACTTCGCAGGCAATAAAGCTTGCTTGGGTCTGTTCTCGGCCTCTGTGAGTGTTCCTTGCTGTAACACCATCATGAAAAGGGCAGCACTTTGTCCTTATTGGCACAGACACTTATTCTGGGTATAGATTTGCCTTCCCTGTGCCTAATCCTTCTGTCAAATCTGCAGACATGCAGAGTGCCTTATGCACGGTCATGGAATTCCACACAGCATTGTCTCTGACCAAGGAATACATTTTACAGCCAAACAAGTGAAGTAATGGGCTCCTGCTCACATAATTCACTGGTCTTACCATGTTCCTCATCATCCAGAAACAGCTGGACTGACAGAAAGGTGGTATGGTTTTTGAAGATGCAGTTACAGTGCCAGCTGAGTGGCAACAGCTTGCAGGGCTGGAGCAAAGTCCTTCAAAAGGCCGTATATGGTCTGAATCAGTGTCCACAATACCACATAGGTTCACAGGTACAGGAATCAAGCAGTGTAAGTGGTAATGGTACAACTCACCACTATCCCTAGTGATCCACTAACAAGCAATGAAAGTGGGAACTGTATAACTCACCACTATCCCTAGTGATCCACTAACAAGCAGTGGAAGTGGGAATGGTACTACTCACCACTATCCCTAGTGATCCACTAACAAAATGTTTGCTTTCTGTTCTTGTGATCTTATCCTCTGGTGGCCTAGAAGTCTTAGAGTTCCAGAGGGTGAAAGGCTTGTGTTAGGGGGCACAACAATGATTCCACTGAATTAAAAGCTAAGACTCCCCACTGGTCATTTTGGTCTCTTCATGCCTCTACGTAAACAAACTAAGAAGGGAGTTATGATATTATCAGGGGTGCCTAACCCAGACTGTCAAAGGGAAAATGGTCCACTACTCCATAATGGAGGAAAGCAAAAATATAGTTGAAGTGTAGGAGAACTCTTAGGGTCCCTCCTAGAATTACTATGCACCGTTATTAATGGGAAACTACAATAACTCAATCCAGGCAGGATGACAAATGGCCCAGAACCTTCAGGAATAAAGGTCTGAGTCACCTCAGTAGTGAGAGAGCCAAGACCTGCTGACGTGCTTGCTGACGGTCAAGGGAAAACAAAATGAGCAGAAGGTAGTTCTAAATACCAGCTACAACTCTGCGATCAATTATAGAAACAAGGATTCCAACTATGACAGTGCTCTCTTAATATGCTTTCTATTTAATATAATATTGATAGACAATATTGGATCTTAAGTATTATTAAACTCACTTATAATGTTCAAGTTATGAAATGTTAGAAGCAAGCACCACCTACAGAAAACTTACCTTCTATTCTAGGGAAGAGAATTAGTGCATTTTCACATGTACACCAAGATAGTTGTACAACATTAGGCATAATTATGAATGTGTCTTTGTATCTGGAGACCAAGTATATTTTAAGGAAGTGTAGCTGGCTGTCAAGTTGACAAGGGCTGGATTCTGATAGTTAACACTTACATCAACTTGAGTAAGAAATGCCCAATTGATAGGACTAGCATAGTTCTAGGTGTGGCTGGATGGATTTACTTAAAAGTGAAGACTTGGAATGGCACCAATAGGCCTGTAGTCTAATGGAATAAGGGGCAACAAGGAAGAAAGTCTCACTTGTGTCTCTTTGGAGGAGCTCCAGTCTTCGCCTTTGTCTTGGACGTCTGTTCTCTGGCTTTCAGCGCAGACCCTTTGGACTCCAGATATGGACTCCCAGGGGACTCTACACTGAGCTCCAGGCCTTCAACCTCTGACTAGGTCCTTTGGAGTTCCAGTGCGCAGACAGCCCTTTGCACTCCTCCCACCTCTTAGGTTTTTCTAAGCCTATCTCGTAAATCACTACGGATGTTTATATCTTACATTAAATCTGTTGCTCCAGTTAGCACTGACGAATGCTATTTTTTATGACCAGCCCATTTTTTATTTTGAGACAGGGCCTTGCTAAGTCATTTAGCTCCCCAGGGTGAGCTTGAATTTATAATCTTTTTGACTCAGCCTCTGAACACTGTTACTGTTTTTTTCAAGACTGTTTTGGTGATTCTGGGCCTTTGCATACTCATATGAATTTTAGAATCAGCTTATTAACTTCTTTAAAAAACATCCTGAGGAGCGGCCACGGGGAGGAGAACCAGACACCAGCTCCTTTCTGCAAGTCAGTGCCATTCAGGTGTCATGGGGAGGAGAATGAGATGCCAGTCCCTTCTGGCCCATGGGCTGCGAGCCAAGAACAGCCAAGATCTGTCCCCCCTCCCATCCCATAAGTGACCAGCTGATCCAGAGAAACACAGGCTGAGATGATAACTACTGAAGTAAAATACAACTTAATGCTTGCTGTGTTGAGTGCTTCATTGACTTTGCAGGCCCAAAGCCAGTAGTTGACGATCATCTATTTAGAGCACAACAATGCACAATATAGGGTCAGGGATCTAGCTCAGTGATGTAAACACCTGCCTGGTTGTGAGTTCGATCCCCAGGACCAAAAGAAAAAACAAAAACACACAACAACACACAATATAGCATCTACGGGGAAATCTCCTTTTGAAGGTGGTAGCCATTGTTAATTCCCTATTATCTTGTTTTGAAGTTCTGTATCGTTTTCATTGGTTTGGTTTTATTCTGTTTTGTCTTGATTTTATATCTGATGGCATGAGCAGCTATTTCAAGGATAACAAGATATATTATGGTAACTATTTTGTTTTGAAGTCCTGTATGGTTTTCATTGTTTTGTTTTTATTGGTTCTATCCTGCTGTTTTGTTTGATTTTACTATGTCTGTGGTATGAGCAGCTATTCTGAAGACAACAAGAGGCATTAATAGTAGCCATTGTTGATTTCCTATTATCTTGTTTTGAAATCCTGTATCATTTACAGTTTTGTTTCAAATAGTTTTATTGTTTTATTTTGCTTGGTTTTATTCTTTTTAAAATAAAAAATTATTAAAAAACATACTGAGGGATTTTTGTAAGGACTGCATTAAATACACAGATCAATTTGGGGAGTACTGAATTCTTAACAATGCCAAGCATTCTGATTCATGAACATGGGACATCTTTTTGTTTAGGGCTGAAGGTTTATACTCTTTTAAACTAGACGTATTCCTAAATAGTTTGTTGCTTTTGACAATATTATAAATAAAATTGTTTAATTTCATTTTTGGTTTGTCTGTTTCAGTTATTTAAAAATACGAAGGATGTTTTGTGTATTGATCTTATATTCTGAAAGCTTGTTGAAATAATTTATAGATCTTATAGTTTTTAGGAGACTCGTTACAGTTTTCTTTTTATATCATCACAGGATCTGCACACACGTAGTTTCACATTTGGATGTTTTATTTTTTTACTGAAGATATTAAATACAGTTTTCTTATACAGAATTGTCTTGTGTTTCTCTTTCTAGTCTCCTTGTTGTGGTCACTATCTTCAAATGTCTATATATTTGGTTATTCGTTCTCATTAAGAGTCAGGATTTGAAGTTCTGCATAGACTTCATCAAGGGTGATGCAGCAGTGAGACAGCTTTTTTCATGATGGAACCCCACAATTCTCTCTTTTAAATAAGGTTTTTTTTTTTTTCTCTGTCGTCATTCAGTTTCTCCAGAGATGCCTTCTAATTCTGTCAGAAAACACATCTCCAGGGGATGATATTTGAAAACAATGTAAGAGAAAGTGGGTAGGGAATGCATCTTTCAGTATGCAGACTTTGCATACAGTCCTTGGTTATCAGAGCTCTGGGAGATAAGGAGGACTACACAGCATGCAGATCTCAATAACCAGTATGTACATTTCTGTTTAATCAACTATTGACAGCATAGTATACCTATCTCTCACTTGCCAAATCCAGAAATCTCCAGTTTAATTTCTAAAAAGCCGTAAATTTCCATTCAATTTTGGGAATATAGGTGGGATAGCTTGAGTTTATGTGGAATGAAGGATCAGGCCTGGAAGTTTTAAAACTCCTTTTAATAATTCCTCTAATATATAAATGACATACTTTTTTTCTATTAAAGCAGATTATTCATTGTGAAATTAAAATGTTAACTCCAAAGTACCTTCTCAAAATAGTCCTTTAGTTCCACAAAGATATATTAATCTGGATGAATTGACAGGTTTTAACGTTTAGTCCCGTAAGGACAATTTTGATAATAAGCCATTAATATCAAGCTAGTACTTTACAAGAATAGTAAAAGTAAGTTTTATGGAAGAAAAAAAGCCAGGATGAAAACAAGAAACAAGAAAGAAACTCTGGAGGACAGAGAAACAATATATTTTAGCATCAATGAAGGAATATTCTATGATCTCTAAAACAGGAAATTATTTCTATGCATGTAAAATTTTTAAAAAACAACACAAAGGGCATGTGCAAGGCCCTGGATTCAATCTCCAGTACCAAAACAAACAAACAAACATACAAACAAAACAAACAAAAAATTCCAACATATAAATGTGCTATCACTATAGATCTTATTTCATATTCTTAAATGATTTAAACAAAAATAAATGTACAATTTAATTAACTCTTTTTCACAAAGGCCTTTTTGTACTTAAAAAGTATTATAAATAGACTTTTTCTTAGGACTATGTCATAAGATGAGCACTGACTATAATCCACACTAGTGAATAATTCAGAATTCTTAATAGTAAGTTAGTCAATATAAATAGGGCAATAATTAATAAACCAGTATGTGAAACAAATCATCTTGCTCCTGGGTCTACAAGCAGTTATGCTGTGAAATGGGGCTATTTCAATAGTTTTCTATAATTACCAATTTTTCAATAGTAGTTCTTCAAGTGGAGAAAAAACTGTGCTAAACAGAAAAAAATACATTCTAAAGAAAACATTAAAGTCAAGTTCCCTGAAAACATTTTTTCCCTAAGGGGAAAAAAATTCAGTACTTAAAAATTGATTTTGTTAATACTGTTGAAGTAAATGAGCTAATGATTGGAATTTAGAATGAGCATTTGTTACACATTGGCCAAAGTTATACAACATCAGAAGGTGTATTTTACCTACATTACTTTTCTCTGAAGATATTTTAGCTAGGATTCCTGCAGTTCTCCTGCTTTTTAAAGTATTACAAAATGATGAATTATTCTTTGTTATATAATGACTTGTTATACAATGTCAAAAGTACAGTTTATTTAGCTGAGGGGGAAAATGCATTACTTACACTTTTCTTTATTGCCATTGGTATTGTGCAAGAAGTCGCCATCAGAACGTGTTGTAGGAAAATCATCTTCATCATCTTCTACCACTAAATAAAATACATTTAAGAATATTAGAATGAAAAAAAGTAATCAGTTTACTGTCATGTTCAAGTGAGTCAATACCCTTCAGATTCTGCAAGTGTAAGACCTTATTTACCTTTTGTATTTTCACTAGATATCAAGGCATGCTCAATAAATATAATTAAATAAGATATTCTGCCAGGCATGGGGGCACACACCTGTAATTCCAGTACTTGGGAGGTTGAGGTAGGAGGACTGCTATGAGTTCAAGGCCAACCTGAGCTATACAGTGAGTTCAAAGTCCACCTGAACTCCACGGCAAGATCCTGTCTCCAAAAAAAAAGATATTTTAACTATCCTTCTTATGTGTGTAAGAGATGATTATTAAGTTAAAACATTTTTCCCCTGGCTTTCTTATCCCTATCTACCATAGGACCATTTCATAACTCTTAGAAAGGCCTAGATGGGCTGAGTGGTGCTGTAAAAGGATATCCACATGTAGAAGATACCACCGTTTATGTATCAGTGTTTTAAATCTGAAATTTAAAGGAAAATAGAACCACTTCCAGATACAATATTTGCAGTCATTCTACTGGGTACACATGCCTAGAAATCATTTTTTAACATCTCTAATTCCAGGAAAAAAAAATTAAAACTAAATGGAAAATAGAACTTGTGTTTTTCTCTTGTATACCACCATTTTTCTATTTATCACTTCATATTATACTTTGATCTTTCTACTATATATATTATTCATAATGCAAAATTTTTAAATCTCAACCCCTGACCTATTTTCTGCTTTCACCAAATTTTTCATGGATTATTTTACAGGTTGAGTACTTATCATCTGAATATCTGAAATCTCAAATGCTGTAATGCTCAAAATTTTTTGAGTGCTGACGTGATGCTACAAGTGGCAAGTAACACACCTGACACTAGGCACACACAAAATACTGTTTAAAAGTATCTCCAGTTTATGTGTATTCAATGTACATGAAACATAAGTGGATTCTGTGTTTATACTTGGGCTATATTGCAAAGACATCTCATTATATATATGAAAACATTCCAAAATTCAAAATAAATTCAAAATCCTAAATAATTTCAAACCCAACTATTTTGGATAAAGAATATTTAACCTGTGTATCTTCTGAAGGACTCTACAAAAGTAATCTTCACTCTAAACTAATGTCATAGGTATACTTCTTTACCTCAGGACTACTTGGGCTCTGTAAGGAAAATCACATTCCTTTTACCTCTTTCCTCTGAGGATGTAGACCAAAATGAATACTTTATTTCCTCCCTCGAGTAAATGGTAGGAATCATCATCGTGAACATTTCTAATTACCGGACTACTCTTTCATCATTTAAAAATTTTGCTACTCATCTATACTAAAGTTTTCTATTTGGGCTTTTTTTTTTTTTTTTTTTGTACCAGGGATCAAACTCACAAACTTGCACCCTCTAGGCAGGTGCTTACGCCACTGAGCTGAATTCCCAGCCCTATTTTTTGAGACACAGTCTCACTATGCAGTTCAGGCTGGCCTTGAACTCACTTTGTAGCCCAGGCTGGTCTCGAACTTGCAACGATCCTGTCTCAGCCTCCTGAGTGCTGGGATTATAGGCGTGCGCCACCACGCCTGGCTTTAAATTTTTCTATTTGTAATTCGCTATTATTTACCAATACCTTGTATTAATTTCTACCCAGCTGATTGACATCACCACCATTCTTACAGACTTCATTATAATGAAACCTCTGCAGATACCTTAGTCCTAAGATAAAACTACTTTCTCACATTCTATGGATCATCTTTATGTCATCAATCATTTGTAAATATGGTAAATTCTCAGGAGTGCATTGGCATAGTGCACTCCTGTTTTTAAATTAGTGTTTATTATCAGACAAGATCCTGGCCTTAACTCAGTATTACCTGATTAACTGCTTTTAAACGCTATTTAATGGCTTGTATTTCACTTACCTATTACTACCTAATTTGAGTTATAAAATATCACTTTCATACCTTTAACCCTATGTTCAGCTCTTCCTATATTTTTATCATCATTCATGATTTATAGTCTTAATTTTGTTATCTTCACGCAAACCTAAAAAGTACACATTCCTGGATCACCCCTCAACTGAACCTTCAACTCAATTTGAATCTAAACCATCACTTTTAGAGTTGCCAAATAAGGTTCTATGAACAGAGAATCATTCCACTTAACCACACACACACACACACACACATACACACACACACACACACACACACACTCTTCTTGTCCGTTTCTCTTTTATGTAGCTTCAGAGAAAACACATTTGAAAAAATTACTGCTACTGGTGGGGACGCTTTTTATGTATTTGTTCATTTGTTTGTTTGACCTAAGAGATGGGGTCTTGCTACATTACCCAGACTGGTCTCCAACTGGTCTAGACTGAAGTGATCCTCCTATCTGAGCCTCTTGTGTAGCCAGGACTACAGATAAACACTACTGTGGCTAAGGAGGGATGTACAACAATGTCATTCAGGGAGGCTTTGATATATGAAAAACCCATTCCTGAAAAGCTTTTAGGTTCTAGATTAGGTCTGGACAAGTATATTATTTATCACAAAAGTGCAAACTTTTTCTTTACATTTTTGTATTCAGATAAAAGCCATGCCAACTAATTGAAGTTACAATGCAACTACCCCTAAATTAGTTCCTTGGCCTAATCCCAAACAGGTGACTTTTACATACTGTTTGTTTTAAGATCCTTATTTCACTTCTCAGGTCTTTACAAATATCCCTACTGTTTTGTACCACATCAATGAAAACACTTTTTTTTTTTTTACCTTCCTCCCATTTCCCATTTATCTTTCGTACAATAACAGATATTTCATCATATTACAGTACAGTAATTCTAGGCTTTACGTATTTTCACAAATTAAAAGATGTTTCCTTGAAAATTCAAGAGCCCTCTAAATAACATCTGCTTCTCTCTTTCTGCTGCCCTTTCCTTCTGTCTTCAGAGGCTTATAATGCTGGCTTCTGTA
Organism: Dasyprocta punctata; assembly: GCA_004363535.1. NCBI lineage: Eukaryota > Metazoa > Chordata > Mammalia > Rodentia > Dasyproctidae > Dasyprocta > Dasyprocta punctata. Next base: position 17,905 of record RJWM01013227.1, on the reverse strand, counting down.
TCTATTAGAAAGCTATCTTCACTCATCTAGGAATTCTCCTTCACACTCCTCAGTACCCTGGTTCAGCAGGATTGGGTTGAAAGTCATGAGAAATTACTCCCCTTCACTATAATCTTTGCCCCCAAAGACACAATCTTTTTCAATGGTAGGCTCTCTTTTAATACAGGTAGGCTCTCTTTTAATACAACCTATTTTTACAGATCATCACCATCTTCTGCTTTACTTCCTGACCCTATGCTTTTTGATTCTGTTTCTGCTTCCAATAACATTTCTACTTGCCAAGACTCTAGATGGGTCTCTCATCTTTTTAACCATTTATCCATTTTATTTTAAAAATCAAATTTCTTTTGTTCCTCATTCTTCAAGTCTTTCTTAGGTATGTGTCCTTCTACCACATGAGAATTTAACTGTTAAGACTTGAACTTTTTTGGAGCTGAGCATGGTGGCACATGTCTATAGTACCAGCACTTGGGAGGCGGAGGCAGGAGGATCACTCAGAGTTGGAGATCAGCCTAGGCTACAAAGTGAGTTCAAGTTCAGCCTGAACTGCATAGTGAAACCTTGTCTCGAAAAGACACACACACACAAACACTTCAACTTTAAAAAAAATGCTAATACTAGCCTCATTATTTTCCATAGAATGTGCCCAAAGGAATGTCTACTACTAAAACTCAACATATCTCAATGTAGCTCCATAAACAGACCAGCTATACAAACACTGCCACTTCATTCCTCTCCACGCAACTCTCACACCTGTAAAAAAAGGATCAACATAATTATGTACATGAGCCTACTGTAAAATTATAGATGACTGAAGTATTTAACATTATTCATAGCAAATACTAAAAAAACACTAAAATTAATCATGGTGACAGTTCCCATTATGGTTTATGTCCAAAGTTCTCCCAAAGCTTCATGCATTCAAAGGTGGGGCTTTCAGGGAGTGACGGGATCACGGGAGCATTATACTCCTCAGGACTAACCCACCGATGAGTTTATAGCTAGAAGTGATGTTGGGAGGTGTACATATCCTGGTCAGAGGAGGCGGGTCACTGCTGGTGTGGCCTGGTAGTGTCTATCTTTTTTCAGTCTCCCTTGATCACTCTTTTTGCTTTCTTTTGCCTTGCCATGAGCAATTTTCCTCTGCCATGGCCTTCTGCCTTACAGTCAGTCAACTATGGACGGAAGTCTCTATAAAACAGTGAAAATAAACTTTTCCTCCATAAGTTGTGGGTGTCAGTGTTGTGTCTCAGCAACAAGATAACTAAGACAACCGCAAATGAAGTTTCTCTCTACTCATCATAATTGATCCACAAGTTGTATACTAATGATTAGATTATTCTTACCATTCCAACTTGTTGCAATCATTTACAATGCTTAATCTTTTTAAAACATTTCATGCCCTTACCTAAAATAGCAAGTAATTTTTCAAACTACTAATATGAAAATGATCTTTTTTTATTAATCTCCACTGTTCTTGGGTTCACCTAGTAGCCTACCAGCACCAAACATACATTTTTCACAATCCCCGCCCTCTCAGTACTGGGGACTGAATACAGGGCCTTCATATGGAGCTCCATCCCCAGCCCTTCTTTATCTTTGATACTGAGACACACGGTCTGCTGAACTGCTCAGGCTGGGCTCAAATTTGTGATCTTCCTACCTCAGCCTCCCAGAGTGCTGGGAGTACAGGCATGTGCCACCATGTCCTACTCACTGTTGTTCTTTTTTTTTTTTAATTCCCAATACCCGTTACTGCAAAACTGATGAAAATAAGACTTATGGCTAACAGAGTGGAAACAAAGCCACTCCTTGTCCATCACCGAGAAAACATACTCGTAAGGATTTGGGACATCACTGTTCGAAACCACGTTCTAATACAAATCCTCCGCCTCGATCAGAATGGTCTCCCTTACCAAGATGCAAATCTGTTCTGCTAAATCTCATCTTTGAAACTTGCACAGTTCTGCTTTCTTTTTTGCTACAACAACCCAAATGTAACCACATTAATAACAGCAGCTATCACTTGTTAAGTTTTGCTGTTAAACAGTGCTGACATACATATTCTTATCTAATTTTCATAATCACATGTGCTGGACATAACATTCACTTTACAGGTGAGGAAACAAAAGGTAAGAAACATTACATAATCTACTTCAAGTCACTAAATTAATTATAAATAGAAGAGCAAAGGTAGAACTTTAACTTTTATTTATTTATTTTTTGGGTATGGGGAATCAAACTCAGAACCTTGTGCTTGTGAGGCAGGCGCTTGTGCCACTGACCTATATGCCCAGAACTTTAACTTTTAATGTGGTATGTGTGTCTTGTTTTTAAAATCGAACAATATATTTAGGTAACAGGCAATCTACTATGGCAACCACTACAGTATCTACACCTAAAGGACTAATCTTTTTTTCTTTTTTTTTTTGGTGGCACCGGGGATCGAACTCACAGCCTCGCACCTGCCAGACAGGCGCTTAAGCTGTTGAGCCAAACTCCCGGCCCTGGTTTTTTGAGGCAGGGTCGCACTATGTAGCTCAGGCCGGCCTTGCGTTCACGTTGTAGCCCAAGCTGGCCTTGAACTCACAATGCTCCGCCTACCTCAGCATCCCGAGTGCTGGGATTAAAGGCGTAAGGACTAATTAATCTTACTAAAATATGTGTGGGAGTTGTAATGATAGTAGTGAAGGTTCAGGCTGACCGCCTTATTACTAATTCTGATAAAATATTTTATATGAAAACAATGAACACCTAAAATAAAAGGAGTATGGGTTATTTCAATGACATAACAAAGAACAGGAATTCTTAAATCCCTTTACATCATTAACTTAGTTTTGATAATTTACTGAAAGTGTATCCATGGCGATTCTTAGGTCAGTAACACTGACTACCAAAGTAGGAAACTAAGGCCCACATTCTTGTGGCCTTTACCCAGCAATATATTCTTTAAAAGCATCAGTTTTTCTTTAAGTAACATTTGTAGGGAAACCAGTTGCTACAGGCTGTACTGTGCTCCCTTTGGCAAATTTCTATGAAGCCCTAACTCCCAGTATCTTAAAATGTGAATATATTTGAAGGCTACTTAACTGAAAATGAGACAATCAGAGGAAGCTTTAATCTATGACTGGTTTCCTAGTAAGAAGAGGAAGTTTGGACATAAACACACACACAGATATACAGTGATGACAGCATCTATGAAACAAAGAGAGAGGCTTGGAAGAAATCAAGCCTTCTAACACCTAGATTTTGGAACTATGAGAAAATAAATCTGTTGTTTAAGCTACTCAGTTTTGTCTACATTTTTGCCATTTATTCAAACATACAACTGAAAGAATTCAGAATACTATTTTAAAATTACTTTGTGAATCTTCTATGCATTGCAACCTCTATATCCTCCACCATAACTTTCGTCCTTCAAATATTGTAACACCATTGGCGTGGATCATTTAAAAACAGACAAAACGCATTTCTATGTGCCTCATGGTTTAAAGGGCTAATTTTCAAGAAAAAGAAAGGTACACAAACTGTTTGATAAAAAGGATAATCTTTTTAACACATTGAAAGATAAGTAGAAGTTCAGTTGGATTTTTAATTTTCTTTTATTATCATCATCATTATTATTATTGAGATAGGGTCTTACTATGTAGCTCAGGCTGACCTTGAACTCACTATATAGCCCAGGCTGGCCTCCAATTCCCAGCAATCCTCCTGCCTCAGACTCTCAAGTGCTGGGAATACAGGCATGTGCCACCATACCAGGCTCAGTTTGATTTACTTTTAAAGAAAATTATCAAACATTAAAAAACCAAAAATAACATATTAAAGAAGTTCAAGTTTACTTAATTTGGACAAAATTAAGTGCTTTAAGAGGACTTTTTGTTTCTGCATAAGAATGGGTAACAGGGAATTTACAAAACATATGAAAACTTGACAAAACATACGAAAACAATGATTTTCAAGAAACTAGGTATCAGGCAAAAAAGGAAGTGATCTCTGAGAGTTAGAAAACAAATGGGATGAGCTTAATGGCTGCTCCTGGGAGTTTCTAAACTGTATAAAAACAAAAGGGTGAGGGCCAGGGATGTAGCTCAGCAGCACAGTGCTCACCTAACAAGTGCGAGGTCGTAAGTTTGATTCCTGGTACCAAAAACAAAAACAAAAACCAACAAACCCAAAAAACAATAGGGTACCCAAGGGGAGCCTAGTACATTCTAGAGATAAGAAGACAGAGGTGAGAATCCAAACAAAGACAAACACAGCTCACAAAGAGAATACTTCACTACTGGTTTCTTTCTCCTTAAAAAAAAAGGGTGGGTGGGATAGAGATAGACAGAGGCAGGCAGGCAGGCAAAGACAGTGAAAAAAAGGAGAAAGAACAGTGAGAGAAAGGAGGATAGAGTAAGAAAGACATCTATGAATTGATTCCAAATTTGGAGAACTGAATGTATGCTGTCTTCTCAGACTCATCAAAGAGCAAATTTATTAGACATAATAATATGAGATGTTTTGTATTATCAAGATACCAGATACCATTTTGGGGGAGGGGGGTACCAGGGCTTGAACTCACAACCACACACTTGCCAGGCAGGCACTTGTGCCACTGAGCTAAATACCAGCCCAAATACCATTTTTTAACAGAATAAAAAGTGTCATTGAGAAATAGCAGTGGCATCTGGTATGGATGAAATAGTACATGTTATTAAAGTACTGAAGTTACGTGGATTCTCAACTCTGTTATACTGGGAGTTTAAGCAAAGTGACTACAATTACCATTACTACTTAAAGACATTATCCATTAAGATCCAGAAGTTTTAAATCTATTCATTCTCCAAGTAAAAATAGTGGTAATAGCCTAATTAACCTTTATCCCTTTGAAGTTCATCCTTGGAGACAGCATCAGCACAGACATCAAAGTACTTCTGGAGAGTATCGACTTGTCTACACAGGATGTCTCTAAAGGTTTCCATTTCAGCCAATTTCTCACGTAAACTGTGGCCTTTCTGCAAAACACAAAAAGAGGATGTCATTCATGTGAAACAAAACTGTACTTTATTTGATCTTATAGTATTTTATCCCATCATCACTGAGGGACCTGGGTAAAGAGACAAGTTCAAGTTAATAGTCTTTGGTATAGGCTAAAAAATGACAAAATGACTTTTCTAGTAGCTTCACAGCTATAAACTCATGGGAAATAAGAGAAATAATGCCTGACAATTTACTAAAACAATATTTTTATTTTCAAATTAGACTCTGGAAGAAGAAACTGATTTTGAAATGGTAGAAGCATAAGGGGATACTTTCATGGTATTGCCAAGTGTCATCTAGGGAATCTTCAGGAGGTGTATCTGATCATGTAAAAAGTTCCTGCCTTTCATTGCATCTGAGTTATTTTAGTAAAAAACAGTGACTCCCGTAAGTAGAAATACATATGAACCTCACCCTGTGCAGAGGCACTGTTTATTCACTTGTGAATATTAATCAGTTTTGCATTAGCAAATTCATTTCAGTAGCCAGACTCTCCCTTGAGTCATATTTAATTTATATTTTTATTGATGAATAATAAAATCTGATGTGTTTTACATTTATATTAGGCATGATTTTAACCCTGAAAGTTATTCTATTAACAAATTCAAGTAAGTTAGACTGTATGAAAATTCTTTCAAAACCCCTCAAGTAAGTTCTGCTCATTCTCCAAAATTAAACTCAAATTATGTTGCAAGCATTCATCATCACAAACCTTGAATGAAGAGGTGGATGTTGCAGAATAGCCACTTGCTCCAGACACCAGTGACACCATTGAGCCATGTCGACGCAAGCTGGATTCAGATCCATATCCTGATTCAGTCTAAAAAGAAAATAAGCTACATGAAAAAATGTAAATAAAAATATTGAAGAGAAAAAGAAATAAGCAAAGTTATTATAACAATATTCAGCAGTTTGGGTTCACACAAGAAATACAGCAGTAACTCATCCAAGCATATGCCTTTTGATTTGCAACTGTCCTTTAATTTAGATATTTATTGAATACCTATGTATACTAGACTAGTAGGCTACATGACTGTTTAGTAATAGGAAAACTACCCGAACTGGCCAAGTTCATAGAAATAGAAACTAGAGCACTGACTACCAAAGGCTGGGGGAAGAAGAATAAGATTCAGTATTTAAGGGGTGGAACAGAATTTCAGCTTGGAAGGATGAAAAAGTTCTGATGATATTGGGTGCTAATAGCTAAACAGTGTTAAAATACTTAATACCACAAAACTGTACATTTCAACGTTTTACCAATATGACTATATTGGTAAATTTCACATTACATAAGTAATATTAGAATCATTAAAAATGGATGGGACAAGACAAAAAATAATGTAACTTCCAGGACTAGTTCTTTATAAATGAGTCACTTATTGTGACACAACTAATACATCACTGTCCCATGAAGCTTTTCCTACTACACCAGGTAGTTTGCCACTGTATTTTTTTTAATCCCAGTTTTATTTATTTTTTGCTAGTCTATGTTTGCAATACATAATGATTATATTCTTCATAGGGAGCTGGTAAATGTACATGACCCATCTCTATTTTTCTTTCATCCCCTTCCCCTCCCTCCAATCACAATGATAGGAATTCCCACTGAATTACAAGACAGTTTGCATTTTATAGCTATTACTTGATCTAGATCTTTGTGGAAGTTGAATGCTATCTTTTCACTTTTGTAGCCATCCTGACAGTATGGGACAAAGAAAGCTCACTTTTACTAAGCTAAATCATAATATATGGAAGAAAATTGGAACTCTGGGATATCTGGGTGCAGATGCAGCACTGATAGTATGGTACTTTTATTTCAGTTTAATGAAATTGATACTTTTCCAAGCATCAATTTTATATTCTAGTCTCCTTAATACAAAGTACCAATAATATGGACAAAAAATATTTCAATAAAAGTAACTTCAAAGTACCTTAAACTAAGTAATTTGAATCTCCACTTTTTAAAAATATAGTGAATCAAATGCTTCTGTGGATTTGACGTAATATCATGCTTCTGATGGTTTTAAATAGGTATTTATATTTAATAGCTTTTAATCATTTTGATGGAGTCAAAGCTTCTCAAACAATAAATTTTCTTTTAAAAAACATTAGAAATCAATACGGCAAACAAAGGAATAAAAAACTATTATGTGTAATTTTAGCCTTACTAAGTTTAAGAGGTAAAACAATATCTAGTTATTTTTGGTATCACATCAATAGAATAAAACAAAAAAATAATAGGAGAATAACAATATATTATGTAGTTACTCAGAGTACAAGACATGGGCATAAAAAATTCTCCAAACCATGTCATTAGCACAAACCTTTGTTTTTTCAATGAACTAAGAGAAACTAGTAGTATAATTATCTTGTATTTTTTTCCCTTTCCCCTTCCTTTCTCCTTTTCCTCACTCCAGTTTCTCTTTCTTTTTGAACAATTTCTTCCCATCTCACAGTATCTATTGTACATTTTGGTCCTTATTTACGCTTTTAGTTTCTCACACTGGGAGACAATATGATACTTATACATGGGTATCACATCAATAGAAACAACTAGAAATTGTTTTTAAGTTACTTCATTCTCAGTATTAAAATAAGGAATCACTAAAATTATACATAATATATTACAGAAAATATTTGCAATATTTTATATCCTCAGTACTCCAACTCGTAAAATTCAATTAACTGTCTGTTTGCCTATGACATTATTCTAACAGGAAAATATTCTTTTAGATTCAAGAAACATTAAGCTTCTATGCTGATTTAAATAGTTAATAAAACTGTTGACTTGCTTTATGCAAATGCTATTAACATTCAAACATTTTTAGTACAGTAACATCACATTTATCTTTAATTTGATATTGCAGAATCTCAGGGCTTCTGAATGGTGTCAAAAGAAAAAATTAGCAATTTTTTAAGGAAGAAAGAAAGGCTAAAAAGACTGATGACACATTATCTTTTAAAAATAGCTATAAGCAGCAAAGTTTATAATCAATACCAAGGGGGAAAAAAAAGATCTCTCATTAACTAAGATTGGCTTAAAAAAAAAAACCTGCTTAATCTATTAATTTGTTTAAAGTTGCAGAGGAACTAATGCTATCTAAACTTAAAAAAATAAGGCAACATTCCAGAATTCTTGTTTCATGTTGTATTATCTTTTCAAAGTCAACTGCATAACTTAGCTTTGTATGTAAATTGTTTTTCAGGGGCTGGGGACATAGCTCAGTGGCAAAGGGCTTACCTGTCATGCGTGAAGCCGAGTCCAATCCCTAGCACCACAAACACAAAAAACCATAATTGTCTTATTCTGGTAATCTCTCATTTGCATTACCTTTATCCAGCAAAGAAATATTAAGTACTACCTACATCACGCTAAGTACTAGAAATCATCTTAGCTATTTAAGAACTTATAGTCACCTATGTACCTTCAACTTCCTAGACTAACAATCCACAGGCCAAAATCCACCTACACCCTTATCCCCTCAATCTGTAACACATAAACTCAGGTTATCTGGAAACCCCTCAACAGAAAATGGGTTCTCCAAGGGTCTCAGTATAGTAAGTTGCAGACCTACCAACAAGTTCCGTTTTGGGAGAACATTCATAAAATCGTATTTGTTCATAATCTGGCCAAGTAAGTCTCATGCTACACCTGTGAAAGATGGGGGTTTGCTGTACATGGAGCACAGCCGTCAGTGAGAAGATAAAGACTTCTTTGAATACCTACTTTATGGCCTTCCTACCAGGCCATTGCAAGATAAAATGCACCAGAATCCCCTGTATTCTTTTTCAAAATTTTAATTTTTATTAGTACATTGTAGTACACGACATCATCGTGGAGAGTTGGTACGTGTATATAACGCATCTCAATTCTTTTTACATCCCCTCCCCAGCTTCTCTTGATCCCCTTCACATTTCCAAAAACCATATCCTGTGTTTCCTAATATCTGTTTTATTTGTGCTTTAAATTTTGCATGCTTTGGGTTTCTCATACAAGAGAAAAAGTATCATGTGATATTTAGGCATGTGTGTCTGATTTATTTCACTGAACATTATAGTTTCATGATGCATCTATTTTCCTATAAATGACTCGTTTATCCCTCTTTATGGCAGGGCAGTACTCCATAGGTGTAAATATCACAGAATCCTTTACATGGCCTGCCTTTCTCTGTCACCTCAGAACCTTAAGAGGCCATGGTCACCATAAAGTTTGGTTCCTGCCAACACTAAGTATTAAGAACCAGAAAGTATGAAGCTCCAAAAATATTAAGAACTACAACAATAAGATCATTTGAATACTAGGAAAAATGAAAAAGAAAAACAAAATGTAGTGGAAAAAGAGTAAAAATCACTAGTGGTAATAAGTAATGTGTCAAGAAAAGAAGAATTAATGCCCTGAATGTACAAGCTGACAGTCTCAAACCTTGAACAAACTTGTTCCTAACTTCCAGCATCAAAAAGAAGACTAACTTGGGAAGGAAAAGAAAGAACAAAAGAAAAAGGAGAAGGAAAAGAGGAGCAGGAGAAAGAGTCTTAGGAACAGTTTCTTCAAATTTCAACTTTTAGCACATACCAGTCACAAAACAAAACTGTGACTGAGAAGTGTTGTGCTAGCTCCCACACTTAAAATGACTCTAGTTTTTTCTTCCTATCTCTTTTGACAATGAAGCTAACTTTATAAGGATATCATTTGTACATTTTAATTATTGTATGGGTTTAGTAATGTTTTCCCATTAAATACAGAAGACTACAGTTAGAAACAGGAAGAAACTCTGTAACAGATGAATAATATAAAAAATTTCAGAGTAAGTATCTCAGACACCTATGCTATATTCATTTCCAAACAGAACTTAATCTGAATCATCAATTTAAATACAATTCCCTACAATTTAAAATCCCTACTTTTATTAAAAACAGTATTTTCTTGAGAAATATTCAAACCCAACGATCTGTAACTTAAATCCAAATGAGTTTTCCCTCTCCATTTTCTAGATCCTATCACTGCATCTTAAATAGAGCAAGTCAAAACAATTAGTATTTGTTAAAGGTCAAAATATAAACACTGAAAGCTCTTACTTAAGATTTCTTCACCATAGAACTTCTTATATGCTTCTCTAGGTATTCAAATTCCACCCTTTTAAGCCAACAGACATTATAAAACAAATATTCTTATTACAGTGATTTTTATGCAACAAATATTAAACAATGAGTAAGTGAATGTTTATTGTGAACAGCTTGGTTTAACAGTATATCTAACTCTTAGCAAGTTTTATGTAAATTAATTTGATGATAAATTACAGAGATCATTTCAAGGAAAAAAAAACACACTCATGAAGCCCAAATCTATTCTCATTTATGTAAATAAAGGCGGTTCATCACTGTACTTTGACAGCTGTAACATAATTTGAGATTTTAACAAAAATGACAGTCGCAAAAATTAAAGAAAATTTCCTATTAAAGGAATAACAGTTTAAACTGATTGTCCTTCTTATACACATGACACAGCACAGAATTCGTTTTAGACTTCTCTTGGAAAGCAAATCTATCATCAAAGATATCAATATTAAAAAAAAACCTATGCCATAGGCACCAAAAATAATTTTACAAGTTACCAAACTATTTTGAAAAGTGGCAATACTGTTAACACATCTATTTCAGCTACCCAAAATGTCAACTTTAAATGCAATGATTTGATTTTGTAAAGTTTGCTTTTTGAGGGTAGAATGGAGGAAAGTAAAAACGGAAATGTGGAGAAATTACTCCATGGTCATAACTGATACAATATTACAAATGTTCTTAAAAACTATAACGCACAATGGAAGAGACCCATTAATCTGCAGAATGAGTTATTTTATTAATAAATTGTGAAATATTGTAACATGCTTTCAAAAATCCCACTGGTATAAATTTGGGGTCTAACACATTAAAGGCGGGCTGGTTTTTTCTTAATTTCCCTAGCTCTTCTACAAGAAGCAAGCTGAGATGAGCATGGGGGAATCCTGGAATCCCGCGGCACTGGGATGGTGAGGCAAGGAAATCTGCAAGTTCTAGCCTAGCCTGGACCTTGTTTCAAAATAAGTAAAAGAAGGGCTGAGGATGTATATGAAGGCCCTAGGGTCAAACCCCAGACTGAGAAAAGGAGAGGAGGAAAGAGGAAGAGAAGAGGAGAAAGAGAGAAGGAGGAAAGAAAGGAAGAAGGAAGGGAGTTAACTGAACTTACAACTTCTAATCACTAATACAGTATTTTGAAAACACCAAATTAATAAAATTAATCTAGAACTCAAATATAGTTTCCACAGGAATATTTTTCATTTCAAAGCATCTGCTTGAAGATGCCTCAATCAAATTGTTTCTTAAAGAATTATTTTCCAAATTTGCCCCTGTAAGTAGTGTTTCTGAACATGTTTTGCATAAACACAGAATGCCATTTTGGTTCAACAGAATACTGATAGCATGCTACATAGAACAAGGTTTAAATATCACAATAGTCAGTCTACACCTTTATTGTACTAAAATATCACTTTCCATTTTAAAAAATGAAGGAAGAAAGGAAGGGAGGAAGCAAAAGATGGACGGAGGGAGGGAGGGAGGGGTGAAGGGGAGACACAAGGGGAAAGCTGGGAAGAAAAGGATCTTTTGGCCAGTAGAGGGAGTCAGCAGTATTTTCAAATGGTAGATTTGGAAAACTGAATAAGGGTTACTATCAGTTGAAGTACACCTTTAGACTATTTCCTGTACATATTATTCTGTGTACCTTGACTTTTTTTGGCGGTTGGGTGGTACCGGAGATTGAACTCATGACCTCATGCTTGCCCAGCAGGCGCTTATGCCACTGAACTAAATCCCCGGTCGACACTTTTTTTTTTAAAATACCACCTGTCTCTTCTATTTAAGCCTTTGTAGTCCACTCATTTGGGAGGTTGTAGGTCTGATCAGTCCCTGATACCTACTAACAATGCAGAAGGGCTCATTTCCCCCATGTGCTTCCCAGTATTTATTATTGTTGTTTCTGAGTGCTAGATATCACTCTGAATGGACAAAGTTAGAATACCTGTGTTTTTTTTACATTTCTCTAATGACCAAAGATGATGAGCAATTTTCATGTACTTATTGGACATTTTGTACCTTGACTTTTAAGAACACGTGGCAGTCTTATAAATTAAGTCACACAGCTCAAAGTTAAGAATAAAGTAGAAGAAATTCCTAAAAACTAATTCAAAAAGAAAACTTCCTTAAAGTCACAGCTAAGTCTCATAGCTCAATCATATGAAAGATACATGCACCATTTTGCATTGTCTGTTCATTACCCTTCTACACCCCAAAAGAAGTGGGATACAATGTGCAAAGTTTGGCTTTTTAATTTTTTAAATAATGCCTTCCTTTTGAAAAACTGATCTTTTTCTGAGTAACGATCTCTAGCAAGAAATAGCAAAAATTCTGAGACAAAAACTACCTCATGTTGTTAAAAATTTCCTATTATTATAGTGACATAGTTCTCCTTTCTCCCCTCTCCCGTTTCCATTTTAATCATGGGACAAGAAAAATACGAGATTAAACATCAAGAGCAATGGAAGATTTTTCTGAAACTGAACTCTGAAACTAGTAACAAATTCAAACAAGCACACTGTGTTGTGTACACCCACACAGCTACTTTCAACATTATTTCAAAGCAAACTATAGTGGAAGCATGACACTGTAGCCAAGAGAGCAATATAATAAATACAATCAAGAATTGTAATTTAAAATACAATAAATTACAGTGGCAACAATTTTATTCTTGACCAAGTCAATATAACTGGAGATAAAATAATCTAGCATGACAATTTTATACTTGTGAATATTAAAATTTATTTTGCCTTTATAGTGTTTATGGATCTCAAAAGAAGATACAGTGTCTATAGCAGAAAAAAATACAAGGGTATGAGTGAAAAGATAGGCACTTTTATCACTATAGCAACTAGATAATAGACTAGTCAGTTATTACCTTCTCTGGGTTTATTAATTTTTTCTGTCCTACATCCTATGTGTACTTTTTGAATGTGCATGCTACTGTTTGTTATATGTGTATTAGATTTAACTGCTTTCTTTACTTACTTATGTCTGGTTGTTCTAGCCACTACTGAGAGTACTGAAGTATCCGATTATTAATGAAGAGCTGTATTTCTCCCTTCAATTTAGTTTTTGTATCATATATATTTGATGGTCAGTCTTTTCTGAGCCTTTTCTAGGCCTGTCTTTGCACATGCACAGTTACGTTCTTATTTCTCCCATATGTGCAGTTATTTTTAAATGTTTTAATCTTTAATGTTTGGCTCAGAGAGGGAAAAAAGAGAAAAATGAAATAGAAAGAAAGGGCACCGGAAATTACTTCACTTAGGAGGAGAAGGACTTGCCACAAATAGGAAGATGTAACAACAATGGTTGTCACCTCTGTATTTGAAATTCTGTTGATCAAAAAGAGATTCCCAACAGGCATAGCTTGGTACTCAACTATTCAGAAATCCCTCCTGGGTTGCTACTTGTTACATTCTGACTCACTGTCCTGGCAGCTGCACCTCCTGGAAACAAGAACAAGTACCAAAGCATCACTGCATCTGAAGGGCAGGGCCTTGTGCTCACCCGGCTCCCACAGAATGTGTGCACGCTGCTCCAGAAACACAGGTACAGCTGCCTGCACAGACTCTGCCATGTAATTGTTTTCTGGGTTCTGAGAGGGATTCTTGGTGCTTACTAGTCTGCCATCTTCCCAAAATCTGCTTTCCATTCCTAATGTGCTCTGGGGAAAATGTACACAGAATAAGGAAATAAACCAAGATGAAGAGTAATTGTTTGGGTTATATGACTGAAGGTAGTTTTGCATTTTTTCCCCTACTCAAATCCCAAGAAACAATCCTTTTTCCTAGCCAGTGTTCAACTGCTAACAATATACCTCCTAACCTACCCACTTAGACATCCAGGAAGTGGCTTGGATGTAGTATGGGACTAATTTCATCCATGCAGGACGCCATGTTGACCTGCTACCCACCCTGGGACTCACTGACTGTGTAATGCATTACTCTAGTAAAATTCTTGCCCTTAAGTGCCATCTTGGCCTGGTCCACCTCCCACATAAACTAGAACTGGCCCATTAGGAGATAATAGGAAATCAACTCTCCATCTTTTGGATGAACCCAACCCCTGCTCTCAGGAGAAAGTCATGAATAACCCTTCTACTTATTATCTACAGTCATCTTTCTTACCCCTTATCCTCAAACGAGTCCCCATCCATTAGGTGGGAAGTTGATTTGTTAGTCATTTCTCCCACACTCTTCCTATTCTATAGCCAAGAATAAATCTTCCCTGCAATTGGATTTCAGCTTTGCTAATAGCTCCATGATTCTGAAAGCAACCAGTCTGGGATCAGAAACTGGTAACGTAATTAAGAAAATACTACTTTAAAAAGTTAGGGTGGGAGAGGTCAATAAAATGTATGTAAGAAAATAATTTGTAGTGATAGTTTTTAAAAACTTGATAAAAGATTTATTTTTTTGGGTTGAAGAATGATTTTGTTTTCAACTATGTGGCTGTGAAAGAAGCTGAAATGAATGAAGAAAAGGGGGATATTACAAACATTTTAGAACACTCACTTTGGAATCACCTTATAATTTACAGATGAATTTTTTCATAATCCATTAAATTTCATTTCTATGTAAAATGGAAACAACATCTTCATTAAAGGCGTCTGTGAGAATTAAACAACACATTAAAGTACCTAATTATTCCTTCTATCCCTCAATAGATCAGAAGGGTACTACTGAAAAGAACAAAGGGCTAGCAACTGAACAGTAATATAAGCATTCCTATCACTGACTTCATCTTGTCTCCTAAGTATACAGACTTTCTATGCGACTGAAAAATGATTAAACTCTTTCAACTAGGATAACATTATGCAGAGGACAATCACTTACTTCACCATGTATTCCTCCACCCCAATGCTTTTATCTTTCAACATAAAACAAGAATATTTATCAGGCAATAAAGACAATATAATATAAACAAAGTACTTTTTATGTTAGTACTACAAAGATTTATTGGATGACAAGGAGTGGTTTAATGTTCTGTGATTTTTTTTTAAGAAACGTTTTTTCTCAGCTAATATCCAATATACTTCGCAAGTAAAATTAGAAACCAGTTCCCACTGCTATCAATATGCGTAAGCCATGCCACCCACCACTACTTCTCAGCATTAAACACAGGACACAGCAGAACCCCGTCTGTCCCTCTGAGTGTCAGAAATCTTCCCGTCTGATTAAATAAAAATATATATACAATTTTAAGACATAATACAATAATGACTTTTGCAGCATATGTCTCATTTTCTTTAGTATCTTCTATTACAATAATATGAATTGCTTATTTAACTCCAGACCAACTAGATTATTTATCTTATATCTTTTTTATACAAAGAAATTACAGACTACCAAAGGATAGAAAAATAAGCTGGAAATCTATTAATGGTCATCTAAACTGTTTGTGGCAAGTATTTGGTTAAACATTATTAAAATATGCAAATTGAGTAAGTGTTATACAAAATTACAAAATATAATTTCAGGAAATTATACTTGTATGTGTACTTGTATCCCAATCCTATTTTTTGCAACACAAATAATTACACAGTTAATTAGAACTGGCCAATTTATAGTAACCTGATATGAAAAAAGCAGATTTCTTTTTTGCTTGGGGAAATGTGCAGATTCGGGCATAGAGAAGGCTGAACCTTAAAAAAAATTCAAAAGGGAAAAAAAAGTCATGACAAATCAAGGACATAGAAACTAAAGAGCAGCATAGGAAAGCAAAAGTTATGAATAAACACTACCATGAAAGAGACTAAGAGGTTAAAATTAACATTCGTTAATTGAAGCAGAGAGTAGCTATTAACAATAAGAGCACTGGAAAGTTAAATTTACAGCTCCAGCTTTCTTCACGGCACATTCTAACCTTCCTTGGTTTGGAATACACGCTGATCCCTACTCTCCACAATCTACAACACTTAATTGCTGGGTGTTATGGTGCATGACTGAAATCCTAGTGTTCAGGAGGCTGAGGCAGGAGGATCACTGTGAGTTCGAGGCCAGCCTGGGCTACAAAAGTGAATTCAAGGGCAGCCTGCACTATGCAGTGAGACTCTGTCTCAATGACTAACTGACTGACTGACTGACTGACTGACTGGCTTAATCTAAAGGAGTGAATGTATGACATCAACATTTTGGGGATTTTCAAATTTTCAATATTCATTTGACAGGACAGGACCCAATGTCTTAGTAAGTACTGTTGCCAAGTTGTTTTCCATGTGTTTGCAAAATTTACATCTATCAGCAGTGTACAATATTATCTTTTGCTCCATATCCTCATCAACACTTGGTATTAAGCTTTTCTCAAAGTATTCTGGTGGGTGTATGGAGTATATATCGAGGTTTAAATCTGTGTTTCTGGTAAGACTGATGGTACAAAGTAACTGTACGTTCATTATGTATTGATTTTTCTACACCTTATCTGAAAGTAGGGAGCTCTGCCTATTCTGGCAGCAACTAGATTTGCCATTCCCTCACAGTGCAAAGCTTCTCAATGTAAAGAAGAAAATTAGATTTTGTCTTCTGTACTCTAACATATGATACAAATAGCAAACGCATAAGAGGCTTTAATACACTTATGAAATTACCTGTATCAAGCATACACTAAAAATTATAGTTTAAAAAGTTACATTTGTATTCTTAACATCTGCCAATTAAACTAGATTAAAATACAAAGCTAAGTTTATATGGCAATAACTTATAAACCAGAAAAATATAGAAAGGTTCCACAGAATGGTTAAGAAATTTTCCAATATTATTCTTGATTAAAACTGACACAGACCATATGTCTTCATATAATTCAGTTAAAAGCTTAATATTCAAGTGGTAATAGGTACATTCTGCTATACAGCTACATTAAAACACTTTCCTAAGTTTATACCACATTTAAGATGAAAGAAAATTAAACTGTTAAGCACAAACTGTTCCTAAAAGTTAATTAAAAAACAAAAAGAGTAGCGAAACCAAGCTGATACAGAGATTAGCATGAGGTAAAGATTTCATTATGGCAAAGAGCAACATAATTTTTTGTATTTGTTTTTGGTAGTGTGGGGATTGAATGAGGGGCTTAGTTAAGAACACTGAACTCTGTTTTAAAAAGACCTTTAGAGTGAGTCTTGGAGTATCATTAAATTGTTTAACCACAGAAATCTTCTGCTTAAAAATTTTTTTGCCCACACCGCTTTCAAGTACAATGTTTAAATTCTTTTCAAATATCATTGTCTATATAAATTTCTTACATAGAAATCCCTAAAATTCCTCAGGCTAAGAATAATTTTTTTCTTTTGAAGGTATAAGTGATGTTTTACACAAGAATTAGGTCTTCACAAAGAGATAAGAACAAATCCATAGATAATACATTATGAAGCAACTAACTGTACACTACCACTACAGAAAATCAATTACCTCTAAAATTTATGATTTGGAATCTTCCTCTCGACTGTATATTTATTTCTCTATAATTCCTCATATCTTGGGTATGTCCTGTGTGGTCCACAATTACTAAAATTTTAATACCAGCTAAGGTTGCTCCCTTATGGAAATAAAGGGATTCCATGGTTACCATAAGCTTTATCACAGCCAAGAAACTTAACCTTTTCAAATGCTTCTTACATCTGCTAGTACCAGAAAAGCCTTCCTGTTAGCTCAGTTTTCTCTTTTTTGGGGGTGTGTGAGGTGGTGAAATATATTTCATAGTAAGCAATAAGTAGAAACTATGTTTAGTCAGTGTCACATGAACCATAATCATAGAAAATTCTAGGAATGAC